>JASKDV010204139.1:0-19922 GCA_032466395.1 Aegires albopunctatus
ATTTTAAGATTCCAGCCAATGAGATTGCAAGTTTTATTTACCTCAGAGCTCTCCCCGCCGATTTGTTATACATTGATGAAGAGATGCTGTTTCACCGTGTTTTGCTTCAACACTCTGTGTGACCTAGATTTTTTTATTGTGAGTCGAGGCCAAGCTCGCTCTGAGGCAATGCTACAGCTATGACATAACGAGCTTTTCTTGGGTTAAAAAGTCCGAGCTTCTCTTGGGTTAACTTTATAAAAAAGTAAAAGCCCTAGTTGAGATGAAAGGTTGCTTTCAGTGGTTTTATGGTATATTTAACATTCCATTATCAAGCTGTAGACTGTATATGATAAAAGGCAGGAGAATGGCATAGTATTGAATTTGAAACACCTAGATGAATTCTTATTTTTTAGAACATTGCATTGCATGCATGCATACAGTTCCTAAAATTCATCAGGAAAGCTTTCAGTTATGAGGTGCCATCTCCATACATAACTCACTACTTACTTTTTCATAACCAAATACATTGTCTTGTTTCTTCCAAAACACTGACTCGGGTCATTTGTATGGGGCAAAGCAGCTGGAAATTTTCGGAGTCCTTCCTCTGTGATCAAAACATCGTCTATAAACATACTTGGCATCTCTACAATATTTGGATGAGGGGGAAGATGCACTGGCAACTGTAATCTGTTTGTACAAATAGTAAGAAACAATTGACAAATTGATAGCATCATACAGGAAGTTTGCCGATCAGAATTCAATTGAACCTAGCGGTCAAATTTTTTTTTAATCAAATAGACAATCTGCCATAATACCCCTATGATAGCAAATGACTCATTTGTGTGGATCAGATTTATTAGAAGGAAGTATAATAACAGCAATAGCAATAATAGGAGGAGGAGGAGGAAGAAGAAGAAAAAGGAGGAGGAGGAGAAAGAGGAGGGGAGGAGAAGGATTATGATGATGATAATATTAATAATAGTTGATAATTATTATATAGCACTTAGCCCACTATAAACAAGCTCAGGGCTTTCTACTCTATATGGTTGAAATAAAGACACTCACTATAAAACTATATCAGTATTACATCACTCTCTAGATACAATTTTTCAAATAAAACAAAGATTAACTGAATTTGCATAATAAAGGATTAAAGAGTGTGAAAGGATAGCCAATATTTAATCAAATAAATGTTTATTCTTTTCAATAACCAACTGAGAATTAATGCAAACTTCAACAACATAATAAAAACTGAAATATTACAAACAATACAAATCATACAAACTCTCCATCAGCATTCATCTATAAGTAATTTGGTGTCTCATTGACCTATTGCATATATATATTACAAAGTCTTTTGAGAAATTTTACAATTTGATTCTAATGATCATCACTTATTGTTAAAACGAATATGGTTTCATTCTTTACCGAAATAACATTTAAAAAAAACAAAAACAAAAAAAAAAACATTTTACCTTTCATCATCACAATTACCTTTCATCATCACAATCTTCTAATTGACTTTCTGAGCAAGACTGTAAGGGCACCATTTCCCGTCCTAATCCTCTCACAATACTGAAAGCATTTGATTCTGCTCCATAATTAAAGACAGCCTTCACAGCAAGGTCGTAGTTGCCTGTGACAACCTTTGAATCTGAATCTGAATTCACACAGAATAAGAATTATTCATTAAACTCCTTATGGGTTAGTATAATCCACGACTCTGTGATATTGAGAATCCAACAGCAACATACTAAAATGTCTTAACCCGAGAAGCGCTATACCCGCTCTAGTGCGTGATGGATAAGCAGAACGGGAAGCGCTATGCACGCACTGGTGTGTAATGGGTTTGCAAACCGGGTGGCGCTAAGCACGCACTGGAGCGTTTGGGACAATGGCCTTGGTCAAGGTGTGATAATGGCCGTATATCATCACAAAATCTAAACACATGGTGATTAAGATCATTCTAGGTGCATCAAAGAATAATTATTATCTACTGATGCTTCGATAGCTGCACTTTAATCCGACCAAAATCAAGAAAACCGATAAAGATGTAGCTTGGATACGATTCTGGTTGAGTCCATTCCAACAGAGGGTGTGGCAGGTCGAGACACACATGGAAAAGGCCTATAATGTTTGAAATTTTCACAAATATTCAGTTTGAACCCCCCTCTTGTAGTAAATAATGGTATCTTCCTCTTTATTATGATTTTTTACGTTCATGACCGTTCAGCATTTGACTGATTCAAAGGGTATTTGTAGGGAGGTTTCTACATTTGATCTGGGAAACTAGGAAACTGTCTTATCAAGAGTCCATTGTTTCGAGTATAGATGTCAAAGTCTCAAAGTGAGGATAGGAGTAGATTGCCCTTGGATACTTTGGTAAGTATTGTTTAGTTTTCTATTCTACAGCAAAGCCATTATAGTTAACTGAAAGTATGACAATATGATAAAACAAGATCGTCAACACCAATATTTGATACCTTTGAACACTTTGTCAATTTAATGCATGTGATAAAAACATGATGACAACGTCCAGCAATCCATTCATATAATATAGCCAAGCAAAACATGGACATGATACACATACATATATACGATCTGTAGGCTGATCCTACTTTTTGAAATATAATGTATCTCAACTTTCGATTTCAAATGAGCATCACAACATCATATAATTTCATAGTGCATGATATTTACATATTTGTATATAAATTCCAACAATCATTCCCCAAATATAGTCCTGTCAGTTGTCAGCAACAACCTAATTATCAAATATCATGTTCTAGATCTATTCTGACTTCAATGCTGCATCGCTTAGGAACAACAAATTATTAAAGCCAACTGATATAATATGTACATTCCTCCTTTAATAGTACTGTAGTTGTACACTGTCCCCCTATACTTAGATTTATGTGTATGGAGATTTATGGTATGGAGACACTTGTTTATTCTCCCATTGTAATGGTGAATTTCATTTACTCGACTCGAAAGGAATCCCTACCCTAAAGAGCGATATCAGTCTTCGATACTGATAGTGACCCATATTCGTGTGTTACTTTTCGACCTTCACTTTCGTATTCACAAGCCTCCTAATTTTGGCGCGTTCCATTAATGTACACTCTCAGTCCTTCTTTGTGTGTCAGGCTGTCCCTCGAGTAAGAGCTCCTGTGTATAAAACTGTTGTAAAGGATATTATAACCGAACGTTGAAATTATTATAAGCAGTTAACCCCCAATATGGATTACACCTTTAACTAGATCTACATGAAATCCCAACCTAGATATCTAGACTAGATCTAGATCTAGAGCCAGAGCTGGCAATAACCGATTTCCTTCAGATTACCCTCAAACAAGATGATACCTTGTCTCTCATACTCACACTCATATAGTCTAGATCTATATGGCTCGAGACTCCTTTCCAAAAATGGTAAGTAGATCTAGGCCCTTACATTCTATATGATCTAGAAATCTGGATCAAGATCTATATCCAGATCTCATTTGTTGGCTCTTAATTCCCATCATACTTCTATTTCTACGCTCTAGACCTACTAGATCTAGATATATCTAGATCCACCTAGATCTAATTCTAGATCAAGATCTAAATTTCTAGATCTCATTCCATTTCAACTATCAATAACTGATTTCGCAAAGGCTGTCGAAGCACTCATCATAGTTGGTTTATGTAAAACTTCTGAAATGTTTGAGATGATTTCCACCCCACTGAATCCATAACAATTCCTATATCTAATCTTTTTGCGACCCTTGAAGATGATGCTGCCCTTGTGCTGTGAGCAGTGAATACTGACGTATCTATTCCTTTACTTCTTAAGTGAGCCAAAATAGGTTTCATAATTTTTGTAAACACTCTAGACCTAGGTGAATCTTTAAAACCTTGGGGCAAAGGACAAAAAGGAATATGTTACTGAATTAAAATTAAATTTTAAATACTTTGTACTTTCTCGGTCCATTGGGATAGTAAAATATGCATCCTGCAAATATAGACTAGCCATACAACAACTCTATTGCATCATTTGCAAACAAGTATCTAAAGTCTCCATCTTAAAATGACAAGAAAAGACATATTTATTTAGTTGCTTAACATTTAAAATCAGGCGATACTTCCTGCTATCTTTTGTTGAGTTACTTTTCTCCCTAAAAAATATGTTGCTTAAGAAATCCCCCCTCCTCTATGGCACTTCTCTCGATCACATGTTTTTGTTCTAATTCATCCACCATTTTCCTCATTGCTTCTATTTCTTCTTCATTACATTTCAGCTCAATAGCTTTATTCATCTGTCTGGGCTCTGAGAGCAACCTTATCCTATACCCCTTAACACACTCTAAGGTGACTTGATCCCTTGTAATTTTTCCCCAATTATTAAGAAAATGACATGTTCTTACATTGTTCAATGGCAGCAGTTCTTGGCCTTATTGTCCTTTGGGAATTTTTGGTTTTGAAGATTCAACCTTTTTCCCCCCATTTGCCCTTGGTAATGCCGTAGCCATCTTTGTTTTTTTTAGGCTTCTTGTCCTAAAAAAGGGAAGACCCTCTTTCTACTGGATGGTCCCGCCAATCCCCTGTTGTTAATTGTTGTTGGGGTTGTTGGTCTGGGGGAAAGTTGATTTTCCCAGTGACCGGGCTATCCTCATCGTTCTCCCAGAGCTTTCACCTTCTCACCTAGATCGTTGCTAAAAAGGAGCCCTGTCACTGGGTAATCCTCCACACAAATTTAATTGTACTCCTCTTTTATTGAGGACTGAAATGCCTTTCTGCGGCTAATGTCCAGTCTATGGGAAGCATCCGCACACAAAGCCATGTCATTTGCCATCATGTCCTTTACTTCCCTTTCAATGTTTCTTTATACTTTCGCCTGTTCAAGCTTTGTAATTACTTGCGTAAAGAATGATAGGCTTTGCAGCAATACTTGCTGAACCCCCTGTAGCTCCTTGTCATTTTTCTTTGCCTCTATCGAAGCTTACTTGAATATTTCAGGGTTGCATGTAACCACCTGCATTCTCTCGCAGTTTGCCGGCATGCACAGAGTCTTTGACAAATGTTCACATGTCTCCTCGTCGAGGCCGTTACTTAGCGCTTTTGATACCACTTCCGCACTGTCTATCTCCACTTTCCTTTCCATGCATAATCCCATCAATGCGCGTCGAAACGAGCTGGATGAAGGTGGTGGCAAGGCATTCCCATCTGATTGTGGTCCTAATTGTTTATCGGTTGAACCACCTCTACCGGCTTCTGAGTCTGACTGCACTGATGCTGTCTGTTCCACTCTGGCATCCTCCCCATTCACTCCATCATAAGCACTTTTTAATTCTGCCACCACCGGCAGAACTTAAGAGAAAAGAAGGAGCTGTTCTTTAATTTCTTTCAGATCCTTCTGAACTGCAGCCATGGATGTTGATTCAATGCCATATTTGTCTGATAGATTGTAAAAAAATCATGGTACCTATAGGTCTACTTTCATTTAGCTAAAATCATCTTTTATCGTGCTAATGAATTCTAACCAGTCTTATGCAGCAAATTCATGTCACCCTAGAAAGGATGGATGCATGTCAATGTAGTGTTTTTGTCATTACATTTAAGGTTGTAATGTGACATACATGTAATTGTAACTCCATTACGGCACCTACGATATGTAAAATATGGACTGTCCGTTAGGCCCCATGCATTGTATTAACATATTTTTGATAATTGATCGTAAGGTGACATAATTGTAACACCATTACGATACTGATGACAAATAATATGAACCATCAGTTAGGCCTGATGCACTTTAATAATATATTTTTGATAGTATAGCATAGTTCATCGTAATGTGACATAATTGTAACATCATTACGATACCGACCATATCTATAATTTTATAGTTGATCTAAAGGTGACACAATTGCAACACCATTACAATTCTGATGACATGTATAATATGAACCGTCAGTTTGGCCTGATTTATCGTAATAACATATTTTTTATAGTTCGTCGTAAGGTGACATAATTGTAACACCATTACAATTCTGACGACATGTATAATATGAACCGTCAGTTAGGCCGGATGCATCGTATCAACATATTTTTTATAGTTGATCGTATAGTGACATAATTGTAACACCATTACGCCACTGGCATCAGCAATTTACAGGGTTGCCTACCCAAAATTTGCAGTCATGACACTTGTGACACCAACGTCTTGACAAATGGCATCGATTGCGTGGATGTGGTTAAGGACAGGGAAGGACTAGACAGGAAGGGATATCAACTAGCCTAGGCTGAACATAATAATCTTCACTAACCACATAGCCTAGGAATGCTATTGGCCATTGTAGTGAAGTAATCCTACATGCAGTGTACATAGATCCCAGATGTTACAGTTTTTAAATGTTTATATTATTGTGGTGCCCTGTTAATGTGATATTGTGAAGCACCTTGAGCAAATTGGAAAGTGCGCTATATAAATAACCATTTACATTACATTTACATTAGTTCTAACGTATGAAGGAAAGACTGCCTTAGTTCAATGTTTATTAGTGCCTTTAAGTGATGAAAATCTGCTCACGGCAATCTTCTTTTTATTTGTTTTGAATAGACACAATGTAGTTTTATTAAAAAAATAGATCTATCAACTCACTGAATCGCCGGCGCTTTGGCAGTATATCGGGTCATATTTCATTGACTTTGTTAATAAATGTTCTTGCCAAACGTTGGCAAATGGCAGTAGGCAGAAATCGAGACAAAGTTAGACTTTTATATAGTGGAATTTTTGTACCCAGGCCAAAGGCTGGTGGTAGGCGGCATATAGGGGGCTATAGATTAAAAAAGATTCAACAAGTCAATCGACGGAATAATGCTAGGCCTGTGGGCAATAGATCTAGAACTAGATTAGCAACTTTTTATCAAACTGCGATTGATATTTAGAATAAGTAGGCCTAGCTCCATGCAGATAATGGAAACTGGTAGTGCTGGGTCGCGAGTGTGAGAACGGCATTAGGCCAAGGATACCATTTTGGATGCCTTGCACTAGGCCTAGAGCTGGTACAGTTGCACCCGATCACCCCATGCTGCCTCGCAGGTGTCTTTGCAATGTATCTTCCTGTCTTACATTACTGTTACCCATCTTGGAATCGTTTTCTGACTCATTGACCCCTCCTTACGTTGAGGAGCCCCCATCAACCTAGTAAAGTGGCGTCCATTCGCCTAGTTCCTCCCCCTCCATCCATCTCTTCAGGGGATCACCTGACCATGGTAATAATAACTGAATTACAGTCCTCTTAACTTACTAATAATAAGACTGGTAATGATATAACCAAATATTACATTAAACTTCTGAACCATTCACATAACTGATCCTTTACATAAGAGACAAATTATTTCTTGCTCCATGATAAGAAAGATTAGTAATAGTAAGATGCAAAATCCAATTTAAACTGTTAAATGGTTCAATATTTCGCGTCACGTTGTGGAATATTTCGAAAATAAAAATAAAAACATTTATACTACAGAGATCTACATGTAGAGAGTAATTAAACATACCTTATGTGTACAAATCAAGAAATAAACACAAATCAGGTAGCTTGGAACTGAAAACCTAGATCTAGGTAGATTTCAGATATTTCGAAGTGGAAATGAGAGCTGAGCGAGAAGGGTGAAAACGCTTCGAAGGAATTTCGACAAGTGAAACGTTTCTTCAGAATTTCCATCTCAATTGACCCTCATGAATATTAATGAGGGCTGTAGAATAAAAGTTGTTTGGCATGACTGTGGTTAACATTGATACCTGATGCTTGTACATTTTTCATATATATTATTATAATGATCCTTACAAGATGATTGATCAGGAGTTAATCTTTTCAGTTTGAAGAATTTCTTGTGTACATTTTTTGGGAAATAATGATTTAAAAAAACCCAACAATTTCTTCTCTTCACAATTACCTGAATTAGCCTTGATCTTAGCTTCATACACAACTCCTTCACATCCACTGGCCAGGGACTGGTTGGTATTAATATGCAAGTCGTCAAGACGTTGTGGAGCTTTTTCAAGTGGTTCTGGAACCCAGCTGTAGGTCTCAAAGGAATTCTTTAGATGGAAAACAAGGGAAATTTTGTGAATGAGAGTATTTTTAGCTTTTTCTTCATATTAAAATAAAGTGGCAAAGTTTTTTTTATAGTAGCAAGGTGGCAGAAGGTCAAGCCGTTGAACAAGCATGCGAAAGGTGATGGGTTCAAATCTTATTGGAGATGCCGTATTTAACTCTTGGGCAAGGCTATTAACACGAATTGTCTACGTTTCAACGCTGTTCTTACAGCTGACAATCGGTGACGGTAAATACCAAAATACAAATTTCCCTTTTGGGATGAATAAGTGAAATTTTATTTTTAAATGAAAGGGTTAAGACCTACCATGGTACCGATTCACCGTCTAAACAATACAGTCAGCCTCTATTTCAGCCCTTTTACCCAAGTTATATACAATATACTGTCAATTGCTTATTCGCTATTCCATGGGCCAAGAACATTTCACTAGGCACCAACATTACCAAGGGTAAAACACAAAGGCACATATATAGGCTTTTACGATGAAATAGATCTAGATATGTGTCATATTGGGCTTTGAGTTAGAGTGTCATGCTGTATATTCCACCATGTTGTCAGATGAAGCAGTTTTACCCTTGGATGACATTCTACCACGATCTAAAAAAGAGAAGACTCAGCTTATAACGAAATAAACAGAGAAATAAATGTACTAGTATTAGGAGAACATAAACAACTCTTTTCCCAGCTCAAGACTCAAAGGCCATGCTGACAGAATATGAGAGAACAGCAGCAATCAAAGTATCCACATCCATTGTTGTTCTTGTTCAATTGATGACAAAAATTTTAACAACCGGGCGTAACAGAAATGAGAGGCTAGATCTCAATCTATCTTTTTAACTCATCCTCTTTCACCCAACTAATGAACTGGACATTCCCAAACACGGCATAAATAATGCCTATCGGTGAGTAGGAAATAAAATGTCATTCCTATAAAATAAGTTGACAGAACTGTGCAGATAGTGTGGTTGCATAAAATTGTATAAAAATCGATCCCTATAGCTTACAGCGCATAAAGTGGTTCTGATACAGAAATCAGCAGCTTTATAATATAATATTCTTTGCCTTGCACATCAAATTCTGAGCATTTTCTCAACAAATATGGGAGGGAGAGGGTAGAAGGTTCTGTCAATTTCTATGTGCACATAGACCTTATAATAATAGGAAGTGTAGTGTCAATTGCAACCGAGTGGACTAGGAGCGCTCTGCTGTAGTAGACTAGGCATAAAAGTCATCTCTCACTCCTCATTCAGTTACAAATCAAAACAGAAAGAGGAGAATCTAAAGAAGACAATATCTACACATTTCCGAGATACAAAATTAAGTCACAACGATTTGTTCAATCTAGAATCTAGATGGAGATATCAAAGTGATACCACACTGCTTCAAAATCCAAATCAGAATTATATACATTAGAGTTAAGATTGGCAGGTCAGTTAAATCTATAAATAAACGTGAAAAAGGATTACAGTATGCTTGACATTGTTGAGATTATAAACAACTTTGCTCTAATTCAATGAGAGGTAGCACGCACAACGGGTTGTAATCTTGATCTGCCATTTTTGGCAAGTATCAATGCTCTCTCTCTCTTTCTGTCTCTTGTTCTCACACTCGCTAATACTCTTCAAACATCTATCATGTGATAGATGTTCGAAGCAGACACTAGAAAAACAAGCCTCACACTCACTAAAACACATATTATTATTTATAACACTTTTACTACATGAAGTAGCCAACTTTCATTTTACATAACCCATTATAATGCTTAAATCATCTTTTTACAGATATTTTACCATGAGGATTTGAGAATAATGGAATGAAATACAGGATTTAAAATAATTGCTTCTATTATCAAATTACTTGATAGTAACTGACTCACTCAGTCACAATTGATAGCGTGTCAATTGCAACCTAGTAACAGCATCTCAATTGCAGCCGAGTCACTCGGTCACAATTGATACATAAATACATTGTCAATTGCGACCGAGTCACTCAGTCTTAATTGATGCTACCATAATTAATAATGTGTGACAATATAGTTTAGGCTATACCAGATCTAATCTAGATCTAGGCCTTCTATGCCAGATTAAGATTACTATTGATCTTAGCTCTAATGTAAATCTGATTTGGATTTTGAAGCAGTCTGGTTTCGCTTCGATAGTCTATATTATTATCTAGAGATCTATCAAAACATTGTGACCTAATTTTGTGTCTCTTGAACGTCCGTTGGTATTATTTTTGTTGGTAGGTAGGCTAATTGTATTTGGTTTAGGTCTAATTTCGGTGTAGGCCTAGATCTAGATCTAGATCTAGAAATATATTATATTGCTTTGGATCTTGATTCTCCCCTTTCTCTTTTGATTTGCTCCTGAAAGTGAATGAGAAGCTGTAGGCTGTCAGATGTGGTTTTTACACCTAGGCTACTCTCTTCAGCAGAAGAGCTCCTACCTCACTCAGTCGCAATTGATACCGTATCAATTGACACTTCCTTCATTTCCTCTTCTATTTCAGTTATAATGAACTCACTTGCATTTCAGAAACTGTGTTCTGACAGTTACTTTCCATCAAGGTTTCAACATCAACACCAAGTGTAACTCCAATCAAAGACAAGAGAGGTACAACTCTTCTACTAGAACCAACTCTGAACCTGCGAACAATGTCTCTAGACAACAAATTTGTCCTTGAAGATAGTGATAGGGCCCTGAAGATGCGCGATGTCAACGAATGTATTCTAGTTCTAGGAGTAAACTGGTATCCTTTTTGTAGATATCTCTCTCTATGAGATACATCGACTCGATGAAGTTGAGGTTGGGTTTTCGGGGCCTTTTTCAGTAGTGTCTGTTGGATTATCTCTCGCCAGCTTTTAGCAGCCTTGGCAAAGCCCTTCATGAATGGTAGGTTAGTCCCAACAGCATTCTTAGCCCATAATGCTAGAGGCATCTTTGTAATATTTGCCACCCTCAATAAGAGGGTGTAAACTTCGGATTTAAATTATTCAGTCGAATCCTAATCAGAGTTGAGTCAGGGTCTAAACTACATGAGGAAAAGGTTCTGATCCACGACGACCATTTGCAATGGTTCTGCGAAGTACTGAAATACTGACTGGTCTCCCTGCCTGATGCTGACGAAATTTGATTGAGGAGTCGTGAAGAGGAGAATTGATTAATATCGATACCAAAGAACTCATCGTCGAGTCGAACTATTTTAGAACAAGTCACGCTCGAGCGCTCATGGAAATTTTCTCAGAGAATTTCGACTTGATAAAAGTAGTGCTACTCTGTGGTAGATCTAGAATCTAGTATCGTTCTTTCAGTTGATTTGTTGAAAATGACATTAAATTTACCAACACTGTCAAGAATTTAGGAATCATTTTCAGGGGCGTAAGGTGACCCTTCCAATGGGGTACGCAGAATATAAAGAAGAATTGGCGTTTTGAATCTTGCAATGATCAAGATTTGTTCAGGAGAAAAGTGATACATGTATTAAGGCTTTTAACTCAGCTCTTTGGCGTAAACTATCTAATAGATTCAATAAGAGCAACACTTGTTGGTGTGGGTGAAATTCATGCATGATAATAAGGCAAATTACAGCTATTTTCATCAAGAAATATCGGCCTTTGATTTGCCACTAAGATCGAGGCCTTTTGACAACGGTCTGCCATTTTATCTGCGAAGTATGTTTACCATGTATTGTAGGCAATTAGACCACATTGAAGCATAGTAAATGTACATGAATGTAGAATCTAAACACAATGCAGTAAGCATAATCATAAACCAACTTTAAAAATCATTTCTGATCTAACTTACTGGGTGCACTTAATCAAGAATAATAATACAATTTATTATTGTAGCATCATTCTGATGTCGCGGGTATTCGACTAGTGACAAGTAATGGAAGAAGATAAAATCAGTTTGGCAATGTTTTCTGTCTTGTTTGTTGATAAATTATTCAGGTAAACACATCGAGAAAAATATAAAAGCTATTTTTTACTCTTCGGTTGAATTTGAATGGGCTAGCCTATGTCATATTTTACTGAGCTAAGTCGAATTTGAATGCTCTGTTTGCGAATCTGATTTGAAAAAGGTGTAATGTAGAACGTATCTGTGAGCAAATTTGTCAATGGAAAGTGAGAACCTTAGCCATTTACAGCCTAATTAGCCTAATAATATACAAAAACCATACCATAACTGAAAGGTGCTAATTCTAGAGGATAAATCAGTGCGTATTGTTCCATGTTTAGTCTACACCTAGGCCAAAGAGTAGGTAGTGAAGTGAAAGCCTCTCTAGATCTAGATCTAGATAACTTTTTCGTTTGTTATCCCAGGCTTCAGTGAAAAGGGTTTCAAAATGTGGATAACTAGATCTAGATCTAGTAACAAGCCAAGACTTAATATCAATCAATGCAAGCTTTCTTTCAGGACCTATAAGTATAACCTCGGTTTTGTCATTGTTCATTTTTATTTTGTTTGAGATCATCCAATTTTGTATGTCAGATACTAAAGATTGTATATTGGAGAGTGAAAAATTAATGTTGTGAATGTCAAGGGCCTTATAAAGTTAAGTATCGTCTGAGTAGGAGTGGTGGTTGCAGTTTTCTTTTCGTATTCATCATGAAAGGGGTTGCATGTACAAAGTAAACAGAACCGGTCCAAGGACGGACCCCTGGGGCACACCAAATTGGAGAAAAGCGTTTTTTGAGGAAATATTATCAATAACTACTCTTTGGTAATGATTGGAAATCTAGGAATTAAACCAGGATAAAACTCGCTTGGAAGAAGCCAAAGCATTTTTCAAGACGAGATAACAGTATACTGTGGTCCAAAGTGACGAAAGCAGCTGATGAGTCGAGAAGACACAATATTGAAACATTGCCCATGTTGCACTGATCCAAGAGATTGCTTGCAACTTTAAGAACAGCTGTTTCAGTACTGTGAAAGGATTTATAAGCAGATTGAAATTCATCAAGTAAATAATTACTTTCGAGATGCCCTAGAATCTGTTTCAAAACAATCTTTTCTAGGATCTTAGATAAAAACTTCAGTTAGAAATACCGTAGGTCTATAATTTATCAAAACGTTCACATCAAGACCAGACTTTTTTAGAAGAGGATGAACTACTGCTTCCTTGAAGTTAGAGGGCACTATGCCAGTTGCAAGTGAATTATTAATGATGGAAATAAAAGTTGGAAGAAGTTCATCTATACATTCAAAAAGCAGGGAAGCAGGAAGAGGATCAAGAGTGCATGATTTTTTAGGAGATTTTAAGATAATTTTCTGAAGGTCTTCTTGAGATATCAATTTAAAGTCGCTCAGACAGTTACAATGAAAGAGAGTTTCATTTGGTTTTGTAACATTAATATTTTCTAGCTCTGATCGGATGTTCTCAATCTTTGCTATTATCATTAAAATAAATATTAAATGTGTGCACAAAAGCCTTTTGACATTTCATAATAGATTGTGGTCCTAAACTTATGGTAATAGTTTACAAAATTTAAAAATTTATATAAAAAGACCTCATATTACCTTCATTACAACTGTGATTTTGGCCATTCATTCAACTCTTAAGTTATTCAACTTAATTTAGACTTTTCTATAATTTTCTTACAGGATTTATGTATGATCGCTTCCAGTCCTTTGATATAGCCTTTCATGCAGCTGGCGTCCCACCCATTCTAGGAGCTCTTCTCATGTTCTTCATTCCCAGAACAAAACCAGTATGATTATCTTCAATATTGTTATTTAGCCACACTGTTTTCACCTGAGATTTATAAACTTTATCTTGGTTATAATTTCACTATTGCTTTGTTTCTATCCTATGGGCAATGTAAAGTTTTAAAATAAAATGAAATTAGAAAGCAGTAAAAAAATAATAATAATTCATAATAGATTGAATATAAACATTTCCAGCACCATTTTGATTATCGATCCTCAAATACATTGAAAACAAACTTTACCTATATCATTTCAATCATTTGAATATTATTTTTGTGCTCTATAGCAAGTGCCTGCTGTAACGACAATGCAAGAAATTGCTGCTGTCTCCTGTCATGACATCTATCGAAGTAAGATTGACGTTGGTAAGTGTTAAGATATCTTCATCCTGATGTGGACTGTGCTGTAGAATCTATGTTTTTTCCACATCCAGTCTGTAGTTCATCGGTAGTCATTCTTTGCTTGAAAGGGACAGGCTATTATTATTGTTTTATTGTGAATTTCTATCAATATTCTTCATGATAAAGTTTGTCAAGGTACTTACATGGAGTAGATGAGTGGCCAAATTGCCAGTCTAAACATATGTATATTTGGGGTCCAAATCGAGATAAATATAAAAAATTAAAAAAAAATAAAAAATTACACTTCTTCATCCCAGAAGGGAAATTTGTCTTTTGGTATTTACAGTCACCGAGTGTCATCCATAAGAACAGCGCCGCACACGTAGGCAATTTGTGTTAATAACCTTGCCTAAGAGTTAAACACGGTGTATCCAATGAGATTCGACCCCGCGACCTTTCACAAACGAGTCCAACGGCTTAACTGTTCTGCCACCGTGCCATTATGAGATATAGTAGTCTGAGCATTGAATCTCGAGGAAAATTTCATAAGATTTTCTCCTCTCCATCTAGGTATAAATTTTGTATTTCACATAACCTATGATCTGCTAATGACACCCATATATAGCATTGCATGCTGCACATTAGGTAACTGAGATATCCTCTAGCTCCATGGGCCATATAAGCTTTTTGAGGAATTTGCTTCTTACCACGAGCTATTAAATGTCAAGTATTTTACTCTTACCTTAGTATTATACCGGATGTGGATGGGGGAGGTATTATTAGAAATTTATCTTATACCATTGACCTTCACGATATAGCCACAACATATTTTTGTACCGTCAGGTTATATCCTCATTCGTCCCAGTGGAATTTTTGTTCCAGGCATTTGTTACATACTTCACCAATAACTCTAGAAGGAAATTTTCCAACATATTCTATAGGCCCCCCCAAAAACTAAGAATGCATTGTTAGATCAATTTGAAATTTTACTTAAGACACTCTTCAATTATTTGTGTAGAAAATCTATTTAGTTTTGTTTATTGTCAGAATTTGATGCATGGCTATCCAAAAATTTTAAAAATTAACACACTCTAAATTAAAATACTGTATTCATTCTATTAGAAGCCCCGTCCCTTTCCAAAAGATTGTGATTTTAGGCTAATCAGTTTTGTAAGAATAGATTTAAATTTTAAATTTAGATTCTAGGTCTAATTCTTTATCTAGATTTATGTTTGATCGATAGATCTAGATCTCGTAGTGAAGTGCATATGTTTTTGAAAATGATTCTTGTCACGGTGATAAATTTGTAATAGAGATAATAATAAATACCGTATGTAAAGAAAAGGCTCTCATGTTGTGAGGGAATTTTCTGACAAAAAATTAAATATTTGGGGAATTGACCATATTATTCACCTTAGTTACATTAAGGAAGCAGTATGCTTATGGAGAAAAAGACTTTGTTGCGTCGTTACCTTGCAAGTAGGCTCCATAGATCACAAATATCTTTTGACCAAAAATTGAAAGGTTTTTTTCAGGTTTTGACCCAACTGTATTGAAATTGCTCTGCCACATTAACAATGCAAATGATGGCTTTGAAACTTTACATACGATCTTTCAATGAATATCTGCCACTTTATGATAAAATTCATTGAAATATGTCTCTGACATATTTTTTTTTGCCACCCTATATAAATATGAAGGAACATCCGCATACTGAAGTTTTGTCTTTTTGGGTCACGATAAAATCATTAAAATAAAAGTTATTCCTGGTAATTACCTTGTATCAACATAAATTTGTATACAGCTATGCATTTCTGTTATTCTTTCATTAATTCATTTCTGTATTCTTCTGTTTGACTTTTTGCTAGAAATGACATCACAAACTCCTCAAAATCAGAATGAGATGCCAAGTGCAACAGAACTTATCACTATAAATGACATGAGTGAATTAGCTCTACTGACTAATACTCATGGACAAAATGAGGAAAATGGAGATGTTAAACAAAGGCCTGATGCTGATGCGAGCAGCTCAGTGGATGCTGTAAATGCCATTGATTTGAATCATGATAAAGTCACCTCTATCCCACAAATTACTGTTACAGATTTGGACGAGGATGTCAGCGTATGAATTTGTGCTAGCTTTATAATATTTCAAAAGGAATTTCATTATGAATCATATATTTTTGTCAGTTACGATGCTTTGTGACTATTTTCAGATAGATCCTGTATACTTTCATGGACTGGGTGTATAAAAAGCATAAAAAAATTGGACAACTTCTTTAAATCTTACCTTGGTTTGTTATGTTATCTGTATTTATACAAATTACTTTTAAATGAATTTTATTTGTATGACAATTGTATTAAGGTAAATCAATTTTTATTGGAGTTATTAAAAAAAGTTGTCCATCATTTTATGGGCTACCCTGAATTTCTTTGAAAAAAGTAGTCCTCTGAATATCCAATGGAAAGGGCATCCTCTTTTACTTTTATACTAGGTTGAGAGATAAAACAATAACATTATATTATTGTTAATATAAATCCAAAACTTGGGTTGTCACAATGTACTGTACCTAAAATTGATTAATTTGAGGCTGTACTCTTGAGTTATTGATTGTTTATCTATCTATACACTAGATATTATATCACATTAATTGCATAATATCTTTAATATATTTTTCTTGACATTAAGGAAACATGTTTTGTACATAAGTTTTTATAACTATAAATAAGTTTTGAATACTTTCTTAGAACTGATATTGATACTGATATTGGATCAAACGTTTGTTGTAGATCCTGATGCAAAGTAGGCTTAAGAAAAATTAATCAAAGTCAAAGAATAATACCTTAAGATTTCTTCCGCAATGTAAAAAATCAAATGATGCATCCCAAAATCATAATACCAGTATTTTAATAATAACATTTGATATATTATGATTGTGTCTTTTGTTTTGTTTTTTGTTGTTTTTGTTGTTTTTTTCTACTATCTCACTATCCAAATTTTGTTTGTTAAAATATTGATGTATAAATTCCAAATGTTGTCAGAGCGTGGTGTTCATTTTAGGGCAAGTTAGATTAATGGATTGTAGAATTGCTTAAAAATGTCACTGTGATTGTTATCTTTACCTCATTCTCATTCATCTCCCTCTGTTTCATTTTCATATTTTAATTCTCCCTTTGTTTTTAATTTCTCTGTTTAAAAATTATTTTAAAACTATTGTACGTAGTCATTGATATTACTCATTCAGGGATCTCAATTTTAGAGGATCTGCAGAGTTTGATAATCAATTTATTTAATTTGTTAATTCCAAATCTTTTAAGTGGTGCTGTGTTAACAGTAAAACAGTATAATTACAGCAATTTTTCTCTGATGTCATGATCAAGACAACCACTTGTTTGATTTTCTCTCACGGTCTTTGAGGTGTTTATCGATGACAGAAAAAGTTTTGTATGTAATCATACTTCATGAAAACCAAAGTTATGGTCCTTATTTAGATCTATAGAAGATCTTTATATGATTTAGGTTCTGATGATGAAGGATTAATTTTGGCTAGGTATAAAATGGGAGTCTGTTGATTTAGCTTAGACTTTGAACTAGAAAGATCTGATTTAGAGGTCAGCTGCTGGTTAAATAACTACATGATGGATTATAATTATTGTGTATAGGATAATGTGTGTTTTTTAGTTTGTTGCATATGTGCAATATGTGTACATGCATGTACTGTGTAATATGTCAAATTGAGTGTATGTAAGGGCAGGGAAAGTATTGTTTTATGAAAAGAGGATATTTATGGGAAGATTAACAAATGTTGTACAGTCTAGTCCACATAGTTGAAACTCGGATGATTTGAATTCTCAGATAATTTAAAAGGTTGACTTGTGATTGATATTAGATAGTATAATAAATCAGAAAGACACCAAGCCTTGTAACTAAGTGATCAAAATTCCACCAGTCAGATGGCCTAGGCCCTGCAATATTGATTGATGACTAGCAACTTAGTGAAACTCAGCCTAATAATTTATACCAAGTTATTTCCCTTTAATTGAAATCGTAATTCAAACTCGGGTAATTTGAGATAATCACTATATCGCAAGGAATTCGAACTAAGTGGGTTCACTGTATACATATACAAAATTGTTAGTCAACGTGTAGGTCATTTTCACTGATGTGAACAGTTAGCACCAAACGCCTAGCACTGTCCCTGGTAAGTAAGATGTTAGTTTGTAGATCTGGTTTTGCATGCTTTTGTAGTCCCACTTGATGGCTATGCCTGTTGTAGTTGAGGATTGCTTTGTGCATTTGTTTGACTGTATGCTTTTATGTCAGTTTTTATATCTACATATTTGTTAAACATGGATGTATGCCATGGTATGAGTAAATGTGAAGGCCTTTGGTTATCTTTGTATTTCTCTAAAGGTAAACACTGTTTTCTCTTCTCATTCTTTCAGCTCCTCATGAAAATTTAGCAGTTTTTCAGATTTGTAATTAAGTCCCCAGATTCCAATTTTCTATGTTGTATTGGATTTTACCCATGTCCACTACTTTGGTGATATCACGGTTTTCCTAGACTTCCTTGTAAACAGCTAAGGGTTCTTGAACATGCGAATATGATACACAAATGACCTCCGATATTATAGTCAGTCTCTGATAGGACTTGGCACTCTTTATCCTAGCAACTTAAGGATAGGGGGCAGAAGGAAACCCGAAAAAAAATTTGGATTTCGAATTCAAGCCTGCACGGGTTTGAACCAGGGACCTTTGGCTTGGTAGGCGAGCGCCTTAACCACTGAGCTATCCGCTGCCCTTTTTTTCCGAGAGATCACAGCATAGATATTTTCAATTTTTTCATACTGTTCAGGAAGATTTTCACATTTTAGGCTAGCATCTCTGAAGATGTTTATAAAGGTTGGTTTTTTGTTTTGTTTTTTTTTCTTCATATATTTATTTTGTTTTTCAAATCAATAACAACAAATAAATGAAAAATATTACAGCATAATTAAGCAATAACATTAAACAATTAAAATAACTAACACTAATGAACAATGAACTAATAAACGATGATGATGATGAGGTGATGAAGATGTTAATGATAATGATAATGATGATGATGAAGATGGCGGTGATGAATAAGATGGTGATGATGATGAGGATGACGCTCATGCTGCTGATGATGGTGATGTCAATAATGTTGACGATGAGGATTATGATGACGATGATGATGCTGATGGTAATATTGAAGAAGGAGTTTAAAGAAGTTTAAAAGCCTCAATATTATTGAATGTGTCGTGGCATCACGGTCTAGGGGTAGTCATTAGGGCTGGTGATGGAAAGGCCCCAGGTTCAAATCCAGGTAGGCTATGATGTTGAGTTTTTGTTAAAGGCTCTTTACGTCCATTTCCTCTTCACCATACCCAGGTATAAAATGGGTACCTGGCATAAAGTTAGAGTAAGATCTTGTCAGTATGCTAGAGAGAAGCGCCTTTCATCAGGTAACACCTTTGTATGCCCCTATAAGGGAAGCACATTTCATCAGGTAACACCTCTGTATGCCCCTACAAGGGAAGCGCATTTCATCAGGTAACACCTTTGTATGCCCCTACAAGGGAAGCGCCTTTCATCAGGTAACACCTCTGTATGCCCCTACAAGGGAAGCACATTTCATCAGGTAAAACCTCTGTATGCCCCTACAAGGGAAGCACATTTCATCAGGTAACACCTCTGTATGCCCCTACAAGGAAAGCGCCTTTCATCAGGTAACACCTCTGTATGCCCCTACAAGAGAAGCGCCTTTCA
>JASKDV010204140.1:0-10694 GCA_032466395.1 Aegires albopunctatus
GTGTGTGTGTGTGTGAGTGAGAGAGAGAGAGAGAGAGAGAGAGAGAGAGAGAGAGAGAGAGAGAGAGAGAGAGAGAGCATCAATGTGAACGTAGGAGCAATGATACTATCTCAATGGATATCAATAAGAAGATTAAGCCTACCCTACTTCTAAACGCTCCACGGCATCCTATAGATGGTATTGCTCCACAGCATCTGCTCCGCTCTGTGGACAGTTATATTACATGACATGTATTTCATTGTAGTAACTTATAATGGTCACCGCTTTTATGGTGAGCGGAACGGAGCGGACAGCGAAGATATTTTTATGTCAAGTAATACAAATAGGGATGGCCACCGGGTATATCCCTCCCTCCCTCATCAGCAAATTATACCCCTACCCCCGAGGGGAAAATGTACCTGACAGACAGAAGACATTTCAGATGGGGGAAGAAGCTCCCATTCAACCAGTAATCGCTTCTTACGACACGCATGGGGAGTAGGCCTAATAGGTAAACTCAATGTGACAAGCGATGTACACAATTGCAATAAGCCTATCGACATAAATCTCACTACAAAACAACTCTGCTGCAACAATTGAACAACTATAATCATGATGTCGCCACTTCAATAGATTTAGAAATTCTAGATTATACTCCAATACACTATCATGATCTAGACTGAACTCAAATCATGTCAAATTCTGAAATAAGCATTCAATAATAATATTTCTTCTTATTTATTTTGGCAATTTGGTTGGTTGGTGAAGGAAGCAACAAAAGGAAAAGGAAATGGTATTCAGTGGACTCCATGGACGCAGTAGTTGGAAGATTTGGACTTCGCAGATGATCTCGAACTCTGTAAAATACACGAGAACAGATGCAGACAAAGACCACTGTTTTGAACAGTCTTTCAGAGTCAATTGGGCTGAGGATTCACCCTGCCGAGTCAAAAGTTTTGAGAGTTAACTAGAGAACATATTCAAATCGAAGGTATGGTAAGGCTCTTGAGGAGGTAGAATCTCTTTGTTATCTTGGAAGCATAATTGACAGAAAGGGAAGAACAAACGCAGAGGTCTGTCTGGTCAAGTACCGGTACTGGAAGGGCACAGGCAGCTTTCATATCGTTGAGCAGAGTTTGGAGAACCAAGGATAATCTCTTTAAGTTTAAGGACGAAACTTTTGAACTGAAATGTAAAATCAGTCCTGTCGTACCTACCTAGTACCTAGTTCTCTCCGTGCACTAAGGTGCATAAGGCTGCAACGCGCTGTCTCCAGGTAGCTCTGTCTCTAGCTGAGCGTTTGACTTCGGCTCAACCGTTCCACACCGTTCCACCCTGCCTCTCTGCGTTCTCTTTCTTTCATCTTCTCCGCGTACTCTTAGCCCATGTGTCCATCAAGACAGAACCGATACAAAAACGACCCGATATTTTTATGTTTAGGTCGGGACCTTTCCGTGAAGTGTGTCCACCGGACTCGAAAACGTCCCGACTACGGCCAGTCTGCTCTTTCCGCCCGGAGAAGACGCATTGTAGCACATGTGTAATTTACTTTCAATTATGGTGATGGTTGGAAAAATAACCCACCATGAATAATGGACCCACCCCGGAAAGAGAGAGAAAGAGAGAGCGAGAGAGAAAGAAATTAAATAATATCGCAGGGTGAAAGTGAAAAGAGTGAGACTGTTAGCTACAACCGGTGATAGCACAAGACAGAGATATTGAAAATGGTGCCATATGGTGGGACTGGAGTATGAACAATTATTTAATTTATTATCTTTTAAATCGATAAATACGCATTTAAAGTAGTCCAAATGCGCGTAGACCTTGCTAATTTTGGGACGCTGATTACGAATATGACATTTGTTATTTTCCTAGACCTCAAAAGGTAAAAAAAATTATTTTGTTGTGGCTGACGCAATCGCCTATGAGTATGAGTCACCCGACCAGCCAGAAAAAGTAGATTTAGTGGGTTGATTTATAGCTCGGTGGACACTGGTTACATGGATTTGTATGTAATTTACAGCGTTCTACTTTTTACAAAAACTGGCCGATTCCGGCCGGATTTTCGTCGATTAGATTCTGCTTTGGTGGACACACGGGCTTAGGGCGTCCGGTCTTTCTTTTCATTCGGGTATCCATTCCTTTGTCACTCCTCTGTGTTGTTGTTCCTCTGAGATGGTCTCATTTCGGGCACGTTGTGGTCACCATATTCTCAGGATTTTTCTTAACCACATGAACTGGAAGCTGTTCAATTTCTTCTTTTCTGTCTTTGTTATGTCCCATGCTTTACAGCCATAACGCATTATTGGCCGTACAAGTGTTCTAAATAGTTTGATTTTGGTGTTGCGGCCAATGCTTTGTGTTCTACAGTTCATCATAATATTATAAAAGTCTCATCGAGCTTTGATCAATCGGTTCTTGATTATCTTCTCTTCCTCCACCATCTGTTGTTACTGTCGCCCCATGATAGACAAACTCTTCAACATTCTCTACCCCTTTCTGTTCTATTTTCGGTTTGTTCTTTATTTTAGTGTTGTTGCTTCTCATAAATTTGCATTTTTCTGAGTTTAATTCTAAGCCAATTCTTCTTGCATTTTTTATTACCCTGTCAGTTTTGGTCTGTATTTGTTCCAACTTGGATGACAAAAGTGCAATTTTATCTGCAAAATCGAGGCCTTAAAGTGTGTTCATTAAGTCCCATCTTATGTCATTTCAATGCCCTTCTGTTGTTTGTCGCATTATCCGATCAATAGCAATTAAGAACAAGAATCCGGACATCACACATCCTTGTTTAACACCAGCTTTTGTAATTCTGAACCATCTCGCCTATTCTCTTTCGTCCATCACAGAATACTTGAAGTCATCGTACATTAGCTTTACCCTCTTGATGAGCTTTTCGGGGATACCATAATATGCTTTCATGATTTTCCACAGTATATCTCGGTGAACTGTGTCAAATGCTTTTTCAAAATCGACAACATGGATATACAGTGCAGTGATGCTTGCCATACATTCACTTGTTCTAAAATATTGCGAAGATGAATATCTGTTCGATTGTGCCTCTGTCGTTTCAGAATCTAGCCTGTTCTTTTCTCAGGGCACGTTCGATTCCATTTTGAATTCTTTGGATTATGGTTCAATTGATTCGTCCCATTATCTTGATGTCAACAGGAAGCAGTGTCACCCCCACGCCAGTCTCTACATTCTTAGGTAAGAGGTTTTTCTACTTAGGTAGTTTTATAATTCCATTTTCGGGCACTATCTCTTCCTGCCAGATTTGATTGAATAATTGTGTTAGTTCTTTCATTGTTGTTTCGGTGTCTGCTTGATATAGATCTGCAGGGATTCCGTCGACACTGGAGGTTTTTTCCTTCCTTGTCATTTTCAGTGCTTGTTTCACCTATGTTTCTCCTCTTATTTTAGATGACTGTGTCAATTTCTCTAATTTCAACAGATATGTTGTCAGTCTCTTAGACTGGGTTTGATGGAGCTTCTCTCACTTATACTTTTTCAAAATGTTCGGCACATCTTTCAAGTCTGACAAATTTGTCTGTAACAATTTCACCATTCTTATTTATTGATTGCTGCGATCTGATGACGGTTTGGGTTGTTTCTCCTGTGATCTTCTTGACTTCCTGGTAAAGATACTTTATTCTTCCTCTCTCCGCTGATGTTTCGGCTTCGTGTCCTATGTTTTTCAGTCGCATCCGTTTCTTGCCCTGCGTTTTACCTCTTTATCTTTCAGCGTATTATATTCTATACGAAATTTGCTCCTGATTCTCTCTGAGCTGTGGATTTTATCGTTGATTTTCTTACATTCCTCAATTGTCTTCCATGTGTCTTTTCTTAGCCATTGGTTTACTATTTCGTTTAACACGTCCCGATACTTTGTCCGCAGTTTCTGTGTAGATCTCGTATGCTTCGAACTTCGTTCATTGATGTCATCTTCCACCTCTAGTGCTTGGAATCTATCCCTCAGTTCAATGTTGAATTCTGACTTGAACACTTCGTTATCAAGTTTTTGAATGTCGAATATTGCTTTGATTGTATTTATTTCCATCAAGGCTCCTGTGTAGTTTTAGCTTAAGTTTCATTATAACAAGGTGATGATCACTTGCTGTATCTGCATCTCGATACACTCTTGTGTCTTCCACTGATGTTCTCCGCTCTCTGTGGATCACTATATCATTACTATCTGTTCGCGTGTCTGCCCATCGGGAGATTTCCATGTATTTTTGTGCGTTTCCCAGTTTCCCAGCATGTTCCTGTGATGACTAGTCCGTTGATCAAGAAAACGTCACAGAGACGCTCACCATAATTGTCACTCATGTTATCTAATCCATGATTTCCCATAATCCTTTCCATCTCATTGTTGTTGTTCCCAACCTTAGCATTCAAATCTCGTCAATTGTTTTCTGGAGCTGTTCATACATCTCATTCTTCTCTTCTTATGGTGCCTCGTTTGTTGGTGCGTACACTTGAATCAACGTGGTCTTTTTAAAGCAGAAATACATTCTGGCACTTATAATACGGCTGCTTACTGGTGTCCATTCCATAAGACTTTTTTGTATTTCTTGACTCAGCATCAGTGCTACTCCTTTCCGATTCTCTTTTTCCTCTCCGGCATAATATAGTATTGTGCTTCCATTTGACATCTTGTTGCGTCCTGCTCTAGTCCACCTTGTTTCACATTATGCCCAGTACAGTCTGCTCTCTCTCTCTCTAATCCAAACACCTTCGTTTCCAACAATTTGTTCGGATTATAGAATTTTCCGGATTATGGAACATTAAAAGGGGTGGGTTAGCTGCTGGAGTGGGTGGGGGATGTGGGTTCTTGTTCTTTTAATGAAAATGAGTATTTTGCTGGTAAGTAACATACCGTCTAAAGGATTCCCTTGGGGCTTCATCTTGTTTCTCTTCCCATTATCTACCTCCCTCCCTGCTCCTCTCTTATTCAGCGTCAACTCACAGCGAGATATGTAATGGCTTTCTAGCCAGGCGACAGTTGGGGCTTAAATTAAGCTCATCATTGAATGCACTCGACTTACGCTCAGTGTAAGGGAAAATTTAAAATTAATAAGTTTTAAGTTGCACACATATTTAACATACACATACACACACTAGCGTGTGTCTAGCTGTACACATACGTGTATTTGTCTGTCTGTGTGACTCCCCTTCTCTCGCGCCACTTATCTATTTTTATCCCTCTCCCTCTCTCTCTCTCACACACACACACACACACACACAAACACACACACACACACCACGCGTACCGCGAGAGGGTATTTAGGTTTGATTGGTATCGGATTACACAGTAGGCGTTCTACCAGTACTGTCGGTTTTCACGGCTAGTCTAGCGAGTGTTGTTTTTTTTTTCGTTTTTCGGGGGTCAATTAACTGCCTCGTTATTGCTTTATCGTTTATAGCATGGGGTTGTAGGCTATTGTAGTTCATTGTGAAAGAATTATATGTATAATATGAGAAAATAGAAATATATTTATTATCTCCACTGCGTAAATAGTTACAAAGGTTTAAAGAGGGACGTTATTTGTACCATACAACAGACTAATTAGCTGAAATGCGGCTTTAAAACACTTAATTTACGTAAAATCGGCGGCTACGAATATGTTCTAAAACCAACGATCATACAAGAGATAATTGTTTGTACGTACTCACAAAGGTTCATGGTTACTAAGCAAAACTTATTCGGATTACGGCGATCAAATTATTGACTTATCCAACTAGCCTAATGACTGCTTTTTTCGTTTTTCGGGGGTAAATTAACTGCCTCGCTATTGCGTTATCGTTTATAGCATGGCGTTGTAGGCTATTGTAGTTCATTGTGAAAGAGTTATATTTATAATATGTGAAAATAGAAATAAATTATCTCAACTGCGTAAATAGTTACAAAGGTTTAAAGAGGGACGTTATTTGTACCATACAACAGACTAATTAGCTAAAAATGCGGCTTTAAAAAACTTAATTTACGTAAAATCGGCAGCAACGATTATATTCTAAAACCAACAATCAAACAAGAGATAAATGTTTGTACGTACTCACATAGTTTCATGGTTACTAAGCAAAAATTACTCGGTTCACTGCGATCTAATTATAATTTATACAGCTAGCACAACGAGCACTCTTCTCCGCAGGGGATTAGTGTATGAGTAGTTTTAAACTTTCAAAATATGCATCGCCAATATTGTATTTCGACCACTGTGAGACTTTGAACGGGAGACCATCCGATGTCCGCGAGTTGCTTGACAGGTGGGAGTGTTGGCTTGATATATACAATAGTTATTGAGGAAAAAACCCAAATGCACAATTTCGGGGTGTACGCGTACGCCGTGAATAGGTCACAAAAAAACACTGCCTCTCATAACTATTGTTATGTCTTATGTAAACACACACATATGCAGCCATTCGGCTTTGTTTCATTTCATTAATTCTTCATCACGGACAATTACATCGCTTAATTTCCCCCCTCTCTCTCTCAATCTCTCTGCATCCTTCTAGTCTGCCCCTTCTTTCTCTCCCTTGATTGAAAGCTTTATAAAAATCAATAAAATTTGCAAATTGACCCTTATCGTCCTGAATTTCCGCATGCTAGTATTTTCTTATTTTTACATATTTTTTCGCATTTTCTAATATTTAGTTCTATTCATGTTTTTTTTTTTAATTTTCAAATTTATGAAGGAATGTTTAGCTAAATTTTAAAAATTCACATAAATCAAATCTACAGAAATATCTGAACATAATAAATGGTGATATGACAACCTGCAAGGTTCACAAAGGGAGAAAATCCTGGAATTGTTAAGTAAAATAAGAAAGGGAAAAAATCCTCAGATTTTTTAACTCTCTCATTCTCATTTTTGTAGGGATTTTGATACATCCACTGTCCTTATTCGTGAGTGACCACTGTACATTTCAGCAAGCTCTAAAGTATTTATATTTGAGCAATCATGAGACAACTTTGATTCATAGGAAGTTAATCTTCACAGCATGACTAGCCAAGAATAATGATAATACTAACTTTCCCATTCTTTTTTTTTTTACCCAAAATAATGTTAACAAATTTGAACACTTAATTACACAAACAAACAAAATTGCCAATATTGCTAAAGACTAAATCTTAAGAAATTGCATGCCTACATAACATCTTGATTCTTAAAGCTCTACATGGTTATGACCTAAGGAATAAAACTGACAGTAAAGTTCACCTGTGCAGTATCTTCATCTTCCACCCATTCTCCTAGTTCCATGGCAATTCTGCGATATCGTGATTCTCGCAAAACGCCTTTTGCTCTAAGAGTTTTTGGATGGTCTGGGCCCATTATTTCCTCACTGAGACGGGCCCATTTCTTGAAATACTGATATGATCTCTTGTAGTCCTGTTGAGGAACAATGAAAACATGACAAATTGATTTATCTAGGGCCATGGATTCTTTCAAAGAAAAACTTGACAATATAATAACACTTCTTACATTTAAGCATTAAATTAAATTTAGTTGATCTCTCCTTAATTCATTTAAAGCAACAGCAGCAGCAGCACAACAAATGGCAAATGGGGCCTAAGGTGTACTTACCGTTATTTGATAGTTTGGTACTGCGAACAATTTTGAATTTCAATACGTAAGCAAAAGTTTCTAAAGATTTTATGTTTTTCTTGCCAAGTGAGTTCTACAAACTGCAAATAATTGGTATCAAGCACTACTGTGATAATGTGAGAAAGCAAAAATTGTTGAGCTGCGATACAGTCAAAAAGCTTATTTATGGTGGAGGAATTTTTTCTTGCTTGTTTGTAGCAGTTTGACCTTACAAAATATGAATGTTGTAATAAAATGATCGAAGATATATGACTATCATGCATCACATTTATCTTTGAAAGACCAAATTCCTGTGACAAAGTCTTGTTGGTTTGTAGAATAGTTCTCCAAAAGTCGCCTCATAGTTTTGTAGGGCCAACTTGTAAACAGTCCCTGCAGACATTGGCCGTTCTTTGTGTTCTTTCTTTTATCCCTACAATTTCCGTGTTATTTTTTGTTATTATCTTCTTCTTCTTTTTTACAATATAAACCTGATTGTAAATTTACTCTTGTTAACGAGAGGATTTTTCGATTAAAAGTCCTACCTAACATAATTTTCATGGAATGTAGACTATTTCAGCCTCTCATGCTTAGTCTGGAGCTGTGATGTTGGAGTATTAGATGCTTTGGGATGAAAATCTAAGACTTTATCAGAGACTTACCCAAACACAAGTGACACAGTATTTTAATAATTGCAGAACTAGCAAAAAAAATTTATGATGAGTAAGAATTTTTGTCCGCAAATTCACATAAATTATAGTATTAGTATAAATAAAATAGTGAAGATGTCAATTGTTAAAATCTGAACTTTATAATGTGCTTTTTATATCAAATCAATAATAATCTTACTACCGTTTATAAAAGCTTGTTTGAGAAATTGTAGACAATGTGTAGGCATATGATTGCAAAATCAAGCACAAAGATACAAATAAAATTCAGTTTGTTCTATCACAAAGATAGTTAAAAGTATGATTGGGGAGATTCATCTACCAAAAAAATTCAAATTATTTTCAATACCGGATAAATAGCCTAATCAATTATTGATTTTTACATTCAACAGAACTTGGAAAAATGATAAATCAAATTAACTAGAAACATATAGAAGAAAATTTTCTAGTATAAATCTTAAGTGGCTCCCACATTCTGGGGGCTCCTTGACATCGGAGATCACCTGGGCCAGAGGAGAGGAGGATGTCTCGGGTCTCAGTTCAATTTATATCTTCATAAATACTGCTATATTGTAGATTATGTTATCAATTATTGTTATCAAATTCATCAAAACATAAATGCAGTTAAAAATTTGGGATTACACACTGTTTATTATTATCATGCTAATAAAATGTATCACCAGAGTCCATTACAAATGAATACAGTAGAACCCAGATATCTCGATGTCTATTAACTCGACTTTCGGCTTAAGTCGACTTGATTTACAATTCCCAACTTTTTCTCTCTACAGTATTACTACCTCGACATCCGATAGGTCGACTTTTTTTTTTCCTCTCTTTACTCTTATGTCCACATGGACTGAAGTACAAAGTGACATGAAATGCCCGAACCGATCCGATAGGCTGATCAAGAACTCCAGGGCCAAGCCGAGTGCATTGTGAAAAGAAGGATGAGCCCGGAGTTGATTACAGTCAATGAAGAAACAGCTTGCGGCCTAGCAAGAGGATGGGTAGGGGGAGTAGGGTGAAAAGGAAAAGGGGATGGGCAGGGTGGGGAGGGAATGACGAGGCGAGCGGGTAGCTGGGGGTGAAAGGGAAGAAGGGAGTCATCCGACGCGTGGTAGCCCAGTTCCTTCTTCAGCCGTGACCTCAAGCGTCAGTGTGACCACATTCATGGAGAATTTCCCTGGTCGGCATATCTTTTGATGTAGGAAAGTATCGCGAGAACGTCTCACTCATACACACAGAGACACACGTAAACACACACTTACTCATTCTATTACTATACACAATTATGATTTCAAACCATTGCAATCTCTTATATCGACTTTCTCTTTACTCAACGTGATTTAAATAGTCCCAGCAATGTCGACTGAAGCGGGTTCTAGAGTATTTGAATTAACATTGGTAACGAGTTAGTTAAGCGGGTTCTTCAGTATTTGAATTAGCATTGGTAACTTGAGTTAGTTTAAATGAAATCTTATTTTCAACAGAAAATGAGAAAACAAAATGAGAATCAGAATCCTGAAAAAAGAATATATTTAAGCGTCAATTCTAAGCGGGCCCCACGCTCAGGAGGCCACCTGAGATCAGCCTGTGCCGCGAGGAGAGCGGGGGTGGATGTTATGGCCCTGATGACAACAATAATTAACAATAATAAATAATAATTATCATCATCATCATCTTCATATTGCTGCTGCTAAATGGATTTTGTTTTTATGCACAACTCTAAGGGCTATCAGGCTCCTGAGTCCTTTCTGCCACTATTACTACATCTACCCATTACTATGACGATTTTTTGATTTTTTTAGTAGCCTTGGAGTTACTTTGGAATGACCCTGCCCAATAGTCTATCATCAATCTCCCTTATTTCCCCTAGTTCTAATCAAGTCAATTTGGAATATTTACCCTGTTGTCCTCATAGACGATGCCGATATTAATGTACAATCTTGAGGTAAGAATATGCAGCTCACCATACATTTGCATACAGAGCTCCATAGCTTGGTTGTAAAGCTGTGAATAATTCAATTCAATTCAATAATCTTTATCAATTCTTAAAGGATGATAATCCTTAAGGAAATATTGGAAATCATGACAATATAATGTTGCTTAACATCATGCAATAATTCTGAGACCATTCTCTACTTGTTGTAAGATTTAAACCCTTTAACATATAATACTCAACCATTTAACTTTTTCAGTAATAAAAGTTGATATCCTATGCCATCATATATATAACCCCAAGATATATTAGCATAGATACCACTTCCAGGCATAATAACGCATGTCTCAGTGTGTGCAACCATTTTGGCAAATGTGCCCAATGCCCAAGGTCCTTTATGGCAGGCCTACTATGGCAATTGATGAAAAAAAGAATAAGGACCAGAAAAAGAAGAAGAAAAAGAAGAAGAAGAAGAAGAAGAAGAAGAAGAAGAAGAAGAAGAAGAAGAAGAAGAAGAAG
>JASKDV010204151.1:0-10693 GCA_032466395.1 Aegires albopunctatus
TCTCTCTCTCTCTCTCTCTCTCTCTCTCTCTCTCTCTCTCTCTCTCTCTCTCTCTCTCTCTCTCTCTCTCTATGTGACAGAGAGCTCTGATCAATAATCAATTTAATCTGTCATTCAATCAATTGAATAAAGTTTTTGAAATATTTCTTTCAGACCATACCTCATGGAGTTCTATGTTTTCTGCCGTCTTATAAAGTCTTAGAGAAATTGCACAACAGATGGAAGGTATGCTTTCTATCATGCAGTAAAGATAAGCACATTGATTGTGTAAAAGTTTCCTCTGTGCTGCAACGAAGGTCCTAGGTTTATTTTAATATTTTATTAGGAAGAAAGGAAATTGAAATATGAAAGAATTTTAGATTTAATTCTAAGATGGTATTGTTAAAATGGCTTAATTTAATTGTTTCTTTGTTTGTGTTTTTTATTTTTACACTATTCATCAATACATATGTTTTATGAAATTGATTTATGTTATGTTATCTATTTGTAATTTGCATGTTTTATGAAATTGATGATATTTTTGTTTATTTTTATCTAGGGTACAGGCCTTATGAATAAGATAAGTCACAAAAAAATTGTGATTTGCGAACCTCGTGGATCTGACAAAAACGATTTTGAGTTGAAAATGCAACAATTCTATGAGGCAGTGAATCATCCTGGTGGTGATCAAAGTTTGGAAGGTATTGGAACTCTTTGTGTTTGAAAAATTGACGAAATGATAAGATACTTAATCTACTGTAATCATCTCCAAGTCATCAATTGGTGCCACATATGAAATCTTGCTGTGTTTTGTTTTTAGTTGATGTGGTGATATTATAGGCAATTGTAGATGGCGGGCTTTGAAAGAAACTGTTCTTTACATTGATTTCGGAGATGGATGCATTCAAAGTGGTAATGCACAATTGTATACAATTTCTTTTCCGATGTGACTTAAATGTTAGAATAATGGTATGATATAATATGTTTTTTACCATTCTGATGCATGCTGCACAAATTTGTGAAGTAAGTATAATTATTGTTTTCCTTGTGCATTCCTTTCAGGCATTCTTAAGACTACATTTTACGAAGGAAAAGAAAAGAATCATGAATGCTCACAAAATATAGTACCATGACAATGTTAAAAATGATATCCATGATACAATGCAAGCCTGTATTTGAAACACTGGTTAATTAGAACATTCACTTAATTGGAAGAAATCCACTGGGACTCTCTTTCTGTTTATGTTATGCTGTCAATTGGAATGGGAATAATAGTCATGGTCCCTAATCAGGAGAAATAAAAATCTTAAGTGAAGATCATTTGAGTTTAAAGATTCCTACTCACATTAGCTGTTATTATATTTAGATGAAGGGTGCGTCATTTTGCCATGCCTTATGCACACTTGGTATGCTATTCTCAGCATGTATATAGTAGGCCCATAAAATGGATGTATGAATGTGATAACTTAGCATATCGTAGATGAGATACATATTGACAAGGTCTTACCCTGGTAATCATTTTACATTTGATTATGGTTAGTAAAATGTTATCGAGCATTTTTGTAAGAACGCAGCATCGCAATTCAAGAAGAGTGGATGGGAAGGGAACCTGTAAGCCAAATAATGTTATCACCTAGACCCTTGATGCGACTCATTCATGCCTTTTCAAGCCATCCGTGGGTTAAATGGATTAGCAACCAGCAATAATAAATATTGAATACTGCACATAGAAATAAAAAATACAATTATTGTAGTGATGTACAATTACCAAACGCTAAACTGGTCATTCTGCTTATAGATGCAACTTAATTGGAACACTGCTATTCTGCAACAATTTTCCTGGTTCGATCAGTGCTTTCCTAATTAAACGGCTGGCACTGTATATCTTATTATAAGTGATAGAAATAGGATAAAAGTGAAAAACCCATTTTATTCTCGCTTTTACTTTTATACTAGTGAACATGTTACCATATTGATCTAATTCAATGCTATTATTTTAATATTGCAGATGACGATGAGGATAGTAACATTGACGGGGCTATCATGTTTGCTGTTTGTCGGGGAAAAGTTAGTGAAGGCCTTGACTTTGCAGATGATTTTGCCCGTGCTGTGATTTCGGTTGGTTCTCTTTTTTATGATTTACCTTCCTTATTTTATGTCATCATTTCTTAACTTACTTATTTTACAACTTTTTTGGTTCTGATTAATCCTGCATAATCCATTGCCAGAAATATATTTATTTGATGTATTTTATTTTTAATTATAAAGCTCCTTACTTTTCTTTTCATTTTTTCTTCTTTAGGTTGGCATTCCATATCCAAATTTCAAAGATGTCCAGGTAAGATTTTATATTTATCTGACTTGATTTCATTATATAATTGCTTTAGGATTAATGTCGTGTTCCTACTTAATCATGTTTTAGTTAACTATTTGAATTCCCAAAGCCAGTTCTACTTGTTTGGAGCAACTGCTTATTTTGACACCAAGTCGATTATACAATAATCATCTATTTTTTAATGCAGGTAGAATTGAAGAGGAAGTATAATGATGAGCATTGCCAAGCTCGATCCTTGCTCACTGGTCATGCATGGTACGAGATTCAAGCTTTCCGGGCCTTAAATCAAGCCCTTGGACGATGCATTCGGCACAGGTTTGTTCTATGTTTGATGTAAGCCAACATTTTTCAACATTTAGGTGTCTGATTCTTTTAAGGAGAGAAATAAAAATAAAGCTTAAGGAGTGCATGGGAAGCTACTGCTGTATTTTTCTTGTTGAAATGGATAGTGGACGGCAATGATTTAATTTCACCATCTCATTTTTATTTGTCATTTATTTATTTTACATTTCCATCGCAGGAATGACTGGGGAGCTTTGATCATTGTAGATGATCGCTTTGTGAAGAATCCCGAGAAATATTCCCAAGGTACATTATGCTTTATGAAGGTGCATATTCCATCAGGTGTCATAGAGCTTGGTTCTATTCCAGTATATTTGGTATTTTTATTACGAACATTGGTTCTGAAAGGAGCTTTTACTTTTATACCTTTTCCATTTCTCCAAAGACTGCATTGAAATAAATAAAAACATCTATTTGTTTGAATTTTGGTTGTAGTTTTGTCATTTATAATTTTGTTTCAGGATTGTCAAAATGGGTCCGCAATAAAATTCATAACTATGACGGGTTTGGCAAGGCTTTGGATTCTCTGAGGGAATTTGTTAAGAACAGTAAACTGAGGGAAGAGGAAAATCAGGCTAGGTGAGATATAATGGTTATTAGTCTCTATAAATTGTTTATAATGATAATAAATTGAAAAGACTGACTAATTAGCAGATGTACTCACTATTAGACTTACTTTTGAAGTTAATAGGTGAATGACGTTATGAAATTGATATTGTTTCTGTATCTGTATATTTTCTCATAGTATCTCATTGCTGAGCATATGATGTGTAGCTCTCATAATCATCCTAAAGTTAGTCGATAAACAAATAGTATGCTTTTTAATTTTTTGCTTGATGTACAAGTGACGTCTATTATAAATGGTATTTGTAATTACTCTCAATCAAGATCTTTGAGATCCTTAATTGACAAAACAAGATTATTCATTCCACGAACAAAGTTGAAAAATAGCGAAAGAGCCTTTTCTTATTTTGGCCCCAGCATCTGGAATCTTCTAACCCGAGAAATAAGAGAGATAGATAGTTTGACATCTTTTAAAAAGAAACTAAAAACATTTTATTTCAAACAACAATTTCAATCTTCAATTTTTATATCACTACTATGTTATTCACATTCTAATTGGACAAATTGTGTATATTGTTAGTTAACGCTTAACGTTTTATAATTTTTATATTTACAATTTAATTCTTATTTCTAAACATGATTTTTGGATGTATTCACATTGATGTAATTATATGCACTCTATTTTTATATTACCAATGTTGTTAAGCACTATATAAATATTTATTATTATTATTAAGTGACGATGTGACTTTACAGAGATAATCTTTTAATTTTTTTCCCATCTTGTATTTAAAATATCATTTCAAATAGATTTTTAGCAATTTTTCTTTCTCTTAAAATCTTCAATATTCAAGATATCAGTTAATTTGTATATAATAATCTACAATGCTTTAAATATTAGCGAGTTTCTATGTAATAATCTGCAATAATTTGAATACCAGCCAATTTCTACGTAATAGTTTGCACAGTTTTACACAGAGGCTAATTTCTCTATAAATATCTGCAGTCTTAGATGTTTGACAATATCTTTGTCCTAATCTGCATTATATCAATATTTGCCATTTGCTTACTGCCATGTAAATCAGTGACCTTGACAAGTCCATTCTGAGTCCCCCGCCAACCCCGAAGATGTCGCCATTATTAAATTCAAAAACTAGTCCACCTATTCCCAAGTTCACCAAGGTAAATAACAAAATGAAAATCAACAATTTTGTTTTATTTTCATCAATTGGAATCTTTTTTACAATTTCTGATTTATAATTATAAAGATAAAAATGGATTGATGGTCCCATCTCTGCTTCATGCAGACTAACAGAATTCACATCATTAATCCCCATGCATACCATTTAACACAAATATCTTCTCAACCTCTAGGGAAGCATACAGCAGAGCCAGTTGATGAACTGTGCTTATCTGATAGTTCACTGATAAGATCTTTCACTGCCTAAACTGGGTTCCCCTTTTGCAACTGAGTGCAATGAAGAAAATGTGTGTAAAGAGATTTTCCCAAGGGCTAAATGTCAGATGAAATACTAATAGTGATTGATGTCACAGTCTTTCAATTGCAGGCAACCCTGTCAACCACTCAGCCACAGCACCCAAGTTGTCTCAAATTGATAATAGATAAAGTCATAAAGCATGGTGAAAAATTATGTCAAAATGTTAAAATCACACAGCAGTAAAAGATGAAACAAGATAGAATTTAAGGGTATCATGGTCACTCTTGAATGATTTATTGGCCTAGCTTTTGTTTGGCCATTATAATTTGTGATAATGTTGCTATAAGGAACAAGGTTAAATTTCATTGATATTTAAAAAAATCTAAATCTGGATTGAATAAGTTATTAAGTCCCTAAGATGGATTTTTGGGGTGTCAGTGGCCTAGTGGTTAACACAATTCAAACACGTGAAACTCAAGCGGCTCCACTCTCTGACACTGGTAGGCTGGGTGACTTGGTGGGATCATATCCCACTAGATGCAGATTTTCTCAATAATCACTTGACAGTGTGTCATTAGGTAATACACTTTGTCCCATCTACCTCACTCGACTCAGGTGTGAATGAGTGCCTGGTCGTGTCCGAAAATTGTTATTGCACCAATCATGCTGCCAGTCTTGTAAAGTGTCTTGAGCACCACTACGCTGTAGATATGTGCGCTGTATAAGAATGACTTTTACTCTTTTTTTTTTGTATTATTTTTTTTTACTTAACAATCTTAACAATAAATTTTTTATTAACTTTTCTTTTTGATTTGATCAGATTTACATATTGATTTGAGTTGGAGCATAATGATGTTAAAAGTGTCCCATGAGCATTCTTAAAAAAGTGTCTCTTTTTCCTTTTCATCAGAATTTCCCTATCTTTGAACCATTATCCAAGGGCAAACAATTCCAACAAGGAAAAGAAAGTGCTAGAACATTAAATTCCTGTAAACCATTATCAAGTTTTCTTCATGCTGAGGAACCAGACCCTGCAACACCATCTGTTTCATTGTTATCGCCATTTTCATCGCATAATTCCTTCCCTTCTCCTAAAATGGATGCAAATAATAAATCTATCCAGTTATCAGGAAAGTTGAGCCAACAAATTCAGCAACATCTGAATAAGCAGACCCCATCCTGTGTGCTGCATAATGACTCAGACATAGCTAAAGATAAGAAACCTCTGTCGTCTGCATTTAAATCAAACCAGGATAACTCTCCACCACAAAACTTGGATAAAGTTTGCCTTCAGGCCAGGAATGTAAAGTTAAGAATCACACTTGGTAGAGTTCCATATGGCGAGTCTTTCAAACTATGCAAGCTGCCCTCTCATCTTCATCCAATATTTGGTGGAGATCTCAGACTGCCGGTGTCTAGTTCAGAAAATAATGTGTACATTATAGAACCTCCTTTAGATGTAGGCAAGTCACCAATAGCCAAAAGAGTTAGAGTGTCTGACAAGGAAAGAGGGACACCACCAAATAGTTATTCTTTGAAAATCATAGTGAAAGATAATAATATCAAAAATGAAAAGCCTGCAGCGCCTTCGTTGGAATCAAATTCATCAGGTTTTCAGTCTGACGCAGTGCCCTCCAAAACTGAATTGATAGAAAAATCTCCTCCATTTGCCGAGAATGATTTGGAAATTGAAAAGATATGTTGTCATGATGAAAGTCAGGAACAGGTACCATCTGGTCAATTTGGTCAGGGTGAAACAAGTAAAAATACAACTAACCATTCAAAACCCTGTTCTACCAAAAATAATCCTTTTTTAAAATTTTGCAGTATTGGTTCTCAAGACAAAGGAGAAATTCAAAATCAAAATATCTCACTCAATACAACTAAGCTGTCATTAAATCCTAGTCCTGACCTTTTTGGTTCAGAAACTTCAAGTCAGAATGAGTCATCCCAATCGAGAGGGATTCTTTCTAAAAAACCTTTATTTAAAAGAAAGAGGCCATCCAATGCTGATGAGGGGAATGTCTCTAAACGGAGCTTGCCTTCATATGAAGCTAATTCCAGTGAAATAATAGCGTCCAATATAAGAAATGCTTTACCCAAGGTTGGCGATAAAACTTTAGTGGAAATCAGCTCTAGTGGTGAACTGAATGATAAGAAACCTGATCTCAGATTCTCTGCTTTGAAAAAAGTTTCCGATACTGTTGAGGAAAATGAATTTATTGAACAGAAGGAGGCGAAAGTATCCAATTCTCCATCAAATGTGACTAAAGAGTGTTGTGATATCAGTAAAACACCAAAAGGATATAGTGACATCCATGAAGTCAAACCAAATAAGGAGATGATTTCTGGTTTAAGAATAACACCAGCTTTGACGTGGAGTGAAGCCATGGATGAACATGATGCTGACTTTATGGATGAGACTGAGGAGGAAAAATTGATAGTGAAACGTAGGAGCAGACGTAGACGGACTTTTTCCCTTAAGGAAGGAAATGAGAAGAAAGAAAAAAAAGGAAATTAGTCCTCATGAGGACAAGGTATGATTTGTTTTAATTTTTAAGACAAGTTTTAATATTTAATGTTCATTATGTATTTTTTGTTTACACTTTCTAGCCTTGACATATAAACAATAGCCATGGAAAATATTAATCTAATACAAGTCACTTATTGCATTTTTGACAGCCACATCTTTTTATTTAGGAAGCGTCTATCCGAGACCAGGATTTTGGATTGGCTAGGATTAGTGAGACCACAATTAGCCTTTTCTTTCTCTTCCCGTTTCGTGCAGCTATTCAATAAAGCCTTTTCTTATAGTAGGTGTATCATGTATGCAAAATTTGATGCAAATTCGCATAAAAGAAGTAGAAGCAACAGTATCTTAGTATTTAGTATCCATCCATGATCCATCCTCAAAACCAATGAAAATGGTTCTCTGACTTTGATCGCCATTTTCTCAAAACTGATTTTCTGTCTTAGGCTATCTTCAGATTCGAAGAAATAGGTCACATATTATATCGTTTTGAAGCTGTTCTTTTCCAGACTTTCTTCTAATCTACTCTTATAGTATGGTTGAATATGGATGTTATGAAGTCTACATGTGTTCATGTGCGTACGTAAGAAGATCGAGTGAAGAACTACATTATATTATTATTTCTTTAAAAAAACTAGCACCGTAGATCTAGATCTAGTAACAGAGGAAGGGGTAGAAAAATATTATATATACATGTATATTAAGTATACAGTCAGTCAGAGAGAGAGAGAGAGGGGCTGGATGGGTAGCAACCAGATCTAGTGAGAGATAAACCTTTAAGTAGGGATAGATTGCCAGAAGAGAGATGGAAGAGACTGGTCACTAAAACCAAATCTAAATTACAATGTTCAACTACTACAACTAGAATCTAGATCTAATAGCCTACTTTATACAATGTTGGTAGATCTATCATGACATATTTTTCACCTTGGTGGTAATAGTGATACATGTGCTACTAAGTGCCTAGAACTCTCCTGATTTCACTTTCAGCTTACGGTAATATTCTGCCATTTTGAGTCTGAATGTAAAATTATGATTAATACTACAGAAATGACATGTTAAGGTGTTTATTCCTTTAAGATAAATGAAAATGGAGTGCTAAAAATGTTCATAAATTGCATTTAAATTTAAACAAAAATAACAGACATTGATTTTATTAAAGGAGACAATGATAACCTGGTATTTACATTTTTTTAAAAATCTCATAATGTATCTCTATAGATTAAATGTGAGGCCACAGTTGAGTACAAATAGAATAAGAGAACAAAGAGAAAGTCAACCAAATAAAGACTAAACAAAACACAGTCGACGTTTCGTTTAAAAAATCTTCATCAAGACAAACAAACAAACAAAGAAAAAATGGAACACTTAGCTTATAATGGGTTACCGGAAATAGTCTATATTATTAGTCTATATAAGTTTATATTTGACAAATCACTGACATAGGCCTACTTCAACCAACACCAACAAAAATCCTGGTCTACAGAGCCAACATGCCTTGCTAGGGAGTCCACAATCCTGGTGTCTCTAGCCTCTACCTTTTATTTAATCAAAATAGTGAGAGATGAAAATGCTGTTCAGAGCTACCAAATATTCAATGAAATCAGATTATTATTTATTGTTTATCAAATCTTACGTTGCCCCAACTGGGTCTCAAAATTCTTTGAATTCATGTTGTCAGTATTTATAGAAAGAAACTGATATGCAAAAAGTAAAAGTGATTAGAAATAATTCCTATTTAATACTCACTGTTTTGTAGATGGATTGTAAGATGTTTGTTGAATATGATGATAATCATGGAATAGAATCTACACATATTTATTTTACTCAAGATAATTGTTTATATCTTGCACTTTGTCTCCCCTTTCTCTATTTTCTGTGAGTGGCCATTTTAAGATTTATGAATCATCTGTCAGAGAGTAAGTAGACTTGCAGATTTTAGCCTTGAAAAAAAAAACCACCCAAGATTGCTCTATTCCGCCCTTCTCTCCCACCTTATTTTCAAATTGCAATACTCCTATTTTATGTCAAAATTTGAGTGTTGATTTCTTAAGATGAATTGCACCAAGGGGAAGATGATCATGTTAAATGCATGTATTGATTTTTGTACATTGAGTTTCTTTTAATTCACCCGCATTTTTCTTACTTATTTTAGTTTGCATGTTAATCATATAATGTAAGTGGTTTCTAATCATAATATTCAATTTTCTCACCCATCCAGATCTCTCTTTGAAATACAAGGATATCTGTGTGAAGTTTTGCAATTTGTAACTATAGTCTCTTGGAACAGGAAACTGAGAAATCTCCGACTACATTTCCCAAGGTGTATTAAGTGGCTAGTTGCAATTCTCAATTCAATATAGGTCAATCAGGGCTGTTTTTTATTGACACTGTCAATAATAAAACACTTCATTCATATTTAAGGGGAAATGAGATAGTGAATCAAGGAATTGATTCCTTTAGATACTAATAAAATCAGTATTTTTTGTATACCATTATTTGTAAAAATACTTCCAACATATTGATTCACTTGCTTATAAAATGTATAAGTAATATAATTGATGTCATTTTTGCATGTTGAAATTATGTAATGTTATATGATATAAAGTTGTGTTATAATTGAAGGGTTGGTTGCAAAATCTTTTTTTTCCCATTTCCTTACTTTGAGAAATTCCATAATGGGTTCATTAATGTGCAGCATGATGTTAGTATTTTCAAGCATTCTCTTTGAAAACTGCACAAATGCAGTTGTCTTTTACTCTCCTTTCCTTTCCACTATCTGATTTTTTAAAAAAACAACCTCTCCTTAATTAAGCTCTAGATAAGGTTACTTATTCTTTGATCTCATCATTCTCCCCAAGAATTTCTGACCAGATTTTGATGTTTTACAAATAAGTTGTGATAGGTTTTACCTTATTCTTTCAACAAATAAGAAATAATAATACAAAACAACCAAAACACTTCAAAGGAAATTCAGTTATATCCTTAAATTATGCTCAGGAAAAATAAAGGAAGCGAATGTTAGACTGGTTCTATTTTTATGTCAAGTGATGAGGATCCTGATCCTGTGCATCTTACTTTACTTTCATGAAATGGTATGAAATATTACATTACGGTTTGAATTGGAAATTCTCGTTATCAGTAAGGAGGAAAAAAAAAGGGGCATAATGCAAGTTGTTTTAATTTTGTAGATTATCACTAGAAACATAAACTTATTTCATTATTAATTTGTGTGTTAGATCAAGAGAGTGAGAGAGAGAGATTAATTATAAGTGAGCACCAAAAAAAACCTTCCTGTTGTAATTGTATGCCTTTAATTTATACCTACAAAATGGCATAGATTATTATCATTATTATTGTCTCAACAACAGACAGCTATATTTTGTAATACATTGATGAGAGGTGATATTGGTATCTTTGTCTATTATTCAGACCTGTAAATTGTCCGCCGATTGTCGGAGCTCCGCCAATCCGCCGATCAACCTCTCCTCCCCTCTTGGTTGT
>JASKDV010204162.1:0-10692 GCA_032466395.1 Aegires albopunctatus
ATATATATACATATATATATATATACATATATAAAGATTTTTGGGAACCATGGATCTAGATTAAGATATAAACCAAAACCATCTAGATTCTGAATATAGTTCTATAAAGAGCTAGATTTGTTTCTAGAATTTGGAAATCTAGGATATCTTCAAATTCTCTTTAAAGATCACGGTCAAGCCAACATTCAAGATCTATTATCATAAGGGCCCAACTCTTTGGGCCCAAACGCCCAAACTTTAAATGCCTAAAACATTCGCTACTATCATGTCCAAAGTTTTTGGGTTCTCACAGAGTGTTTGGTTTTGCTACGAACGATCACCAAAACGTTACTGTCTCCCGTTGAAAAATGGTGGTGAATGCAGAATAAACCCTTTTGGACAGATTTGGCACTTAAGCACTTCTAGCACTGAGCCCTTCTATCTTTCTAACATCATGTTGTTTAATTATTGCAAGCAACGCTGCAGCGGGTAAGCTAGTGCTAAATAAGAATCTCTATAATACTAGTATTCTAAAAGACAATACTATGAGCGAATCAATATTTACAAGAAGTTACAGCCACAGATGTATTTCCATATATAGTTTCATAAACCATGTTATAAGATATGGTGATAAAAGGTACCACCATTCGCTCGCTAATAATATGTAGGCCTAGGATTCTGAATTGTGTTGCTTTCATTTAATACCTAAAATACTCAATGTTGCATGCCCTTGCCGATTTTCAGAAATTAAGATATTGGTGCAAGCCCAATGTCACAATGCATATTCCGAGCAATAGTTCAGGACTCGACATCTTGAAAGAAATAGTTTCTGAAATACATACCTCTAGTTCTGAAATCTTCTTCTTTTCTTGTTGGAGTATCAGTTCAGTGTCGTATGCCTCTTCCTCCAGATCGCAGATCTTCACTACAAAGTAGTAAAATAATCTAATCATTTTAGTCTGCTTTAGTACGTCAACATTACATCACCAAAATAAGACACTAGTTAAAATGAAACAATAAGTAATACAATAGAGCAGGGGTTGTTAAAATGGGGGGCGTGCAGGGTTCCCAAGATGGGGGAGGGGGGGAGGGCGAAAGATTTGGCAGCTACCTTGGATGAAATCTCCCTGAGTAACGCCATTCCTTTTATTATTCATTTATTTACCTGCATTTTAATGTATGTCTAAATATCATCGATTAAATTATAAAAATCCGGTGCTAACTTCCAGTATATCCAGTATATATATAGCCACTCGGGCCTGTTGAAACATACGATGGAGACCAATCCCGAGTTTTCCCGGTTGTCTTGATTAATCCTATGATTTTATATACTATGACTTTTAACTTTTAGCACTCTGTTGCAAATGATTATACAAAGAAAACACAATAACCAACACAGAACATTAACACTACAAGTGTATGTCAAACAAAATGCAAACACTCAGCTCTTCGAAGTGATTAGAACATACGTGTATTATACAAATGGTGCTTTAAATATGTATGAAAACGGCTGCCCATGGGGTGTGCTTGGCTCAAATAAGCTGGTCCTCAGTGAGTTAACCACGAGAAGCGGCAATTCCAGGCCATCTAGATTGCCGACTAAAGAACCGTGGGATATGTTTTCTAAATTCTAAGCAACCATGCTGTAGGGCCATATCGCTTGCAACATCTTCATACAAAATACCCTGCCCTTCAAGACAAGCAAATGGCAAGCTTTCGTATCATGGACTCTTTCAAAATATAATAAAATAAAGTCGTCAATGTTAAGAATTCACCATTTTCGCTGGAATAACAAAAAACTTTGTCGACACATTGATCAAACCATGTGTCTTCTACGCCAGTCAAAGGCAGTCTAGGAAAATACCTAGTTGAGGACATGGGTAAATTCAATACAACAACAACGCCGGCCAATGTGATGAGAAAAATATGTTGCTTAATAATTTCTCACATCCTGGTCTACATTCAATTTATTAAATCGTCTTCAATTGAGGATAGATAATATCTTGTTTTGACGATCCCTTGAAAAGAATACTAAAGAATATGTGTTTGTAAAGTGTTGCATCGATGTCGATTGCAATACTCTGAAATGGGAAAATCTGGCGAGAATCTGGTGTCAATATGAATAGAATTATTAAATCTTGGATTGAATTTAGGATAAAGAAATGTGCCCAGAACATAGAATTACAAAACGTTAAGTGTATATTTCTATGGGCCAGACCAATATCCTTGAGTAATCAACAGGGAAGGCTTTTTCTTCAGAAGTCCTTTTTCTGCAGGGAATGACAAGCCTTTGTGTATTAACGAATGGTCAATTGAACAACAAAGCAAGTATTACCAGGGTTAGTAGTATGTTGTCTCTTATTAAGTTTGTGCAAGGATTTCGATTTCGAGTCGCTGCTATTTCACAGAGCTCTTCGGGGGCTATCGAGAAGTGTATACGCACTTTTATTTATGAGATGAAGTGGCACAATTGCTTCATAACTCATGGATAACAAGATCCCTGGCCCATGATTTCATTAGCAACGCATGGCTTTCAACTGATGTTGGCTTGTACATTTTAGAAGTCATGGATGGTCTCAATTGGAGCCTTATATATAGATCACCTCGACGAAAATAGTACGTGTGTCATTAAACTAGGACTGAAGAATACACAAACTTTCAACCCTCGACACATCCCCAAAGAACTAACAGATTTAATTAGAGAGCGAGTTGATGGCCGAAGTAGGGGACAACCCCCGTCCTTTTCAATTTTAATGAGGAATTCGAGTAGTCGCTTACACGCCAAAACTAGAGAGCAACGAACGTCCATATTGGCAGATGACGTGGACTCTTTTTCATGCCAACGAAGAGATTAGAGAGGGAATGAAGATGTCTCCCAAAACTTATTGGCAAAATATACAGGTCTCGACAGCGCATTCTGTGGGCAATTCATCGATGGACATTATGCATTGATTGAAGAATGAAACAACATTTCACAAATCTGAATCCAATGTATGACCAACTTAATACAAGTTAGACATGAGCGGCAATCACAGCTCAAGGACGGCACATTCATTACATGAACTAATCTTCACCTGCTTTCCGATAGGGGTGGGCTTGATTTAAAATATAATGAAATTGTGTATCATTGAAATAACACGTTCTTTAGTTGCTGGTGTGAGATCGTTATAGTTTTTCATAGTTTTTCAAACATTTTGATATCTAGAACTGTATGAAAAACAAACGTATACTTTCTTTTTTTCGCGATTATACTTAGAAACAATACACGATTAAATAAAGACAGAAATAAATAAATGGATGACTACACACACTTTCCGTGTTTTAAAAAAAATTGTCCATTATTATTCATTTTCAAACTTGCTATTGTTTTGGTGATAGGATGGAGGCTACAGAAGGTTTGTCGAAGATAATTGGGAGAGGGAAGAGGGGAAAAAAAAGGGGGGGGGGGGGGTGTGGCGGCGGGAATTCTGGTGAAAGTTACAAGGGGGAGGGGGAAGGGGTTAAAAAAAACCTGCAATAGAAAGTTCTGAACTATATTGTCATATCCAAATTTATAATTAGATCTATAATTACTCTTTTTGTAAGAGTTGAGTTTCTCAACAACAAAAAATGTCGTTTATTATCATTCTACAATGCTTCAAAATTAAGATACGATCATCATAACCTGCTTATGTAATAAATCATTGCATTGTTCTATTTTCATTTTCTAAATGGTCGAAACACAAAACAATTAAAGGCTATTGAGACATGTGAATTGTGTAATTCTCATAGAGATCGAGCAAACCTACTAAAAGACCTAGATGCAAATGTGAAAAATTAAAGGAAGATGGAGATTCATCCTGGAAAATGTCAAGTACATTATGTACTTAAAATTTGTAGTAATAAGAACACAATTCTTTATGATTGCAATGTCCACAATTAAAGGCTTAAAGCTGCTAGACATGCTAAATACATTGGTGTAATATTGGATAATTGCTGTTGTCAATTACTGCCTTACTTTCGCTATTAGGTGAAACATCACTTTGCAAGGCCTATCTAATATATTTATTGTCTTTGACAATGGTTGGTATATATATGTTGTTATTTCAATGCTTTACGAGATTCCATTGTCTTATCGGGGCTTGCGTAGCGACTGTACATGGGGGGTCTAGCGTTTCTACAGTCTTCTTAGGCCAGTAACGCTAGCGTAAATCTTACGCATCATCTAAGATTAGACTTACGACTACGAACTTAGGCAATTTCAGCATTGCTTAAGAATCAGGCATCAACTAAGATTATGGTTGTTATTAAAGTTGTTGCACTACACTGTTGTGTGTTGAAGAGATATTCAACGCGCTCGATTAGTAGATTGATCTTTATCTATAGAAAAGTATTGTAAAGTTGTCCACCACTTTGCGATCTTCGTATCCGGTGGTCAACACTTTCAGACACGACAGAGATGTTCGGATCATTACTTTTGATCAACGTTAAGATTCTCCGACTAGATTTCTTTCAGAGGTATATTTTGAGCTTGTTCCAGGCAAGTTGTTGGCGATTTGCGAATACCATGGCACACGAACAAACCACACAGAACTCGAATCAAATGTTGATAGGCTAGATAGATCTTTCTATATCTTCATCCATTTCTAAATCTTTATTGGAAATAATCCATAATCTAGATTTAGATGGACCAAACAGACATGGAATTCAGATTTATGACCTACTCTATTATATTCCAATCTAGATTTAGATTCTAGATCTTAACTAATCTAAATCTGTAAAGACGGAATCTCATACGTCGGCGTAAAAACCTGCATGGTTTTAGAAAATGTAACGGTTTCCCAAAAGCGTGCAGATTTTCTGTTTTCATATCACTTGTTTTGAGAACATCACTCTTGCATTGGCTACACGAAGGCCCAATCTGACTTTGTTTGTTCTTCCATCTCTTGTGCCGTTCTTTTTACTTTTCTTTTTATTTTTTAGAGCTGAATCCTTGTTTTGTGGCTGAGAGCAGTCGTGCAAATATAGATTTTGTAGTATTTGCCATTACATTGCTTGTACCAATTTCCCGCGAATTCGGATGACGTAGGTTATCCATCAACACAGCAATGCTCTTTAGCGATCTTTGAAAATACCGCCAGACTTCAGTCTGGGTTCAGGACGGACATCCGCTCTCATGAGAACGGCTACAGCCATACTTATATAACAGGGGTTTTCGAAATAATCCCGCCTCTAGCATACTAAATAAATATCTTCCTATTGAAATTTAAGGATAAGATGCTTATTGCTCTTATATATAGTATTGATATGACATTGTGACGTTATAGTGTTCCAAAAAAAAACTTGACCTTAGTATTTGCTGTAATATGAGTTTTTATAGACATTGCACGTGGAATATATACAATAAAGAAGGCATTCCGTTGTTTTAAGTTGACATTGATAGGAAAAATATAGCCAAACTGAAATATAATGAGATAAAAACGTAATCAAAATGTCAAGGAAGAAAAGCAATGGTAACAAACTTATCTCAAAAGAACTTTGCCCATTTCAATTCAAATTGACTAGATCTATAGTGAACAAATGGCTATGGACTATAATAATATACGCAATACACGATACAACATAATAACATCAACTCTGTTACGTTGGTACCATGGCCGATAGAGACCTTGACAGTGACCCGGGTGTCTAAGAGTTCGAGGCCTAATTATATTAATATTATGTTTCTTTCCCCTTTGGCAATATAACTGCTTTTACCCGAAAATGAAGAATGAAATGATCTCCCACAATCTTTAGTAATGAGCGACGATATAAATAGTCTCAAAAAGGAATTGGCGCGATCATATACTTATTAATTTATTCCTCCACGAATGAATGTGTGTATTTGATATTTGATAGTTACAGCTGTGGACCTGTTCGTGACTGAACAGCCAGATCCAGATTCAGAAATAGCCACATTAATTGCTGCACTGTTATGGAAAGGTACGCTATTGGGATTTCCCGGGTTTTTATATCCAAAAAGTCAATAACCTTTAAGGTCTATGTGGAAGGAAGTGATATTTATTTCATTTTATTATGGTTTCATATCGTTACTTACGTTCTGCCAGATGACATTTTTCGGCCAGCTCCACATTACACCTGTAACAAAACGTATCCAATTTTACTGTTGAGATATTGATGCTCAAATTGATAGGGAATTGAATATATTTACTGTCGAACATAATATGGATTTGTTATTTATACCTAGACAATTTTAATTACAAGGGAAAACTCTAGAAGAGATTAAATATATTACGATCCTTTCAGTAAACATTCTATTTTCACCGGATATGAAAATGTACTCACTATTTTTCATCATTCAGGAATCAACTCATTAAAATAAACAAAGAGTATTATATAAAAAGAATAATGAAACACCTCCAGCTTGGCATAAATAGACACTACATAACAGCACGTTCCCTTTGAATCTATTATATAAAATAAGAAAGAAAATACATAAATATAATAAGAGATCATTAGTTTCATTTTTCCTCATTCTAAAATGAACAATATTTTCGACAATCCTTGTTTAAAAGCTTGAACAAGTATCAAGTTTGAATCTCATAGAGATATTGTGCAACAACGCAGGAAAACGTTCGAATTTCTATCTGCTATAACAATGTCTATTTTTGTCCACGAGTTATAACCTCTGAAATACTAGTAAAATGTTGTTTTAACATAACCTTTATCCGCCTATTTCGCAATGTGTTGCATTACTAAACTTGCAATTCTAGAACACTCATTATTTTATTCTTTGCTATAATAATTCTGAATTGTTAAAATACATTTTTACAATGCAATGGGCCATTTTTTTAAGGAAACGTCAGAAAATTATCAATACTTTGAAGAACCCCGATTACTGAAATTGGTGATATATGTATTATCCTCTATTCAACGTGTTTTGGCCGATAGATAAATCCTTAAAATCATTCTCTTAACTGATAAATATAGTGAAATTTTAAAAACTCAATTTCACTCTCAAGATCCAAAGATGGTTCAAACATATAATATGAGCCATCTCTTCCGATGTTTTCTTACTGAGCGTGACTTTCCTATGAAATGATTGTCTAAGATCTTATGGAAAAGTAAGGTAACAGTGTAACGGCATACCACCAAATTCTATTGCCCAGGATTAATAGCAAAGTAACAGCAGGGGTAAAGTTGGCATAAAGATATACTAAGAACCAACGAACGATAAAATTATACTATTCTGATAAGGGGCTATGATCTGTCACATTCACAGATATCTATTGAAACGTTTATAGCATAATTAAGCAATACGATATGAATTTTAGATTGAATCCGTCAATCGAATTTTTCATTGACATTTACATTAAATTCATTTCCATACTTAATCTCACGTTCATCATATTCTACATTACAGACTTCCTCCAATATAATTTTATTCCTCACCAATTTCTTTACACATATGAATGAATGAAATGAAATGAACCAAGCGTCACCTCAAATGGAGAGTTTTTGATTCGGTAGTTTTTTTTCTTTCGCACATTCAAATTACTAGGGCCTCAAATGTATTGATATTCCAAAAAGGAATTATAGTTTAATAACAGTGACAATTTAATGGTTAGATGGCGCAAAAGATGAGATACGCATTGAATTCCAAATAGCATACGTGGATATTGAATAACGGAGAAAAAATAGAATATAAAACAACTTTTAATCCCGTCCAAGAATCTGTTGTCTCATCTGTCATAAAAGTGGAAGACATATCTAGTAATTAACAGCATGGAGAAACCTTTTCTGCTCGTCTTCGTAATGACACGACTTATATCATTAAATGACCATTTTCTTAGGAATCCAAAACTTTACTTATTCTGATACTTTTCTATTTGTGATGTCATCGAGTAAACATAGCACATTTTTTGAAGATTGAATGTATAAGCAGCACATAAGAAGAGCCTTAATAGATCACAAAATGCCAATCAACAAAGATTACATCGTGGGGAAGACATTGGAAGCACTACAGTGAAGGAATGATAAGCAGAATCACAATCTACGATTTCCATCGGCTGCTTTCCAAAACTGTGAAATCAATCGAGCCCTTATGTAGCAGGCAAAGCTGCAACGCTTGAGATGAGTGAGTCTAATGAAGAAAAGCGCGTAAGAGGGTTTCGCCGATGCTATGAGTAAGGACCTTTCATTGAAAATTAAACTGTCATCAATTCATTCCATGGTGACAGCCATATACTAGATTCGGATAGAGTGGGTACGTCTAGGAGTAAATTGAAATTTGATGTAAAAGCTATCCTCTTTCGGTTTAAGAGGGGAAATAAATCCCCATTAGCACCGCCAGTGAACTGGAGTATATATTGTAGGAGGCGAATTTCCTTTCTTGAAACCTAATAAGGGGGACAAATTTTGGGATGAAAGGTTAGAAGAATTGCGATTGAAATCACTATCTATGGCGTGAAAGTGACTTGGTGGGAGATAAATCGATATCAAGGGCATCGCAGAAAAGTAGGCAAAGATGACGTATGGGAGTTAGTGCAAGACTGACAGAGCCATGCGTCACAATTATTAGAAAAGAATTGAAGTTAAAAATATTGAGACCCAAGTGGGCACTTCAGGGTAATTGAGAGAGAGACAGAGACAAAGAGACAGAGAGATAGTCATACACACACACACACACACACACATACACACACACAGATGGGGGAGGGGGTTGAAGGAGATAAGAGAGAGCAGTGTCGGGTTATGCGGGCATTTGAGAGGACTCTGGAGAGAGAGAGAGAGAGAGAGAGAGAGAGAGAGAGAGAGGGAGAGTGAGAGAGAGAGAGAGAGAGAGAGAGAGAGAGAGAGAGAGAGAGAGAGAGAGAGAGAGAGAAATATATATAGTTAAAGGCAAACCTCCTCCATTAATATGCTATATAATATGTAAAAATAGACGTCATCTAACGTGGTCTGCTGATGAAGTATGAGGATAAGTGACAAGATGATTGCATGAAAGCTGATCAATACATGGCTATATATAATAATATTCCAATGTAAAATGACAGATGTTATCGTTGTTATCGACAAGACATGTTATGATGCCTACGATGTTATTTGTAATTTGGACACTATAATGGCACCATCATCATAATGATCGTTATCATCATGATCAAGTATTATCAAACTCTTTGAATATTTTTGTATTTGGGTGTTATTTTGTTATGTTTTCTTTTATTAAATATATGGTTACATCATCCTAACAAAGCAATAAAATTGGAGTGCTTTAGTAAAAGCACGATGATATCGTACAAAACTATATGCTTAAAAATGAGTTCAATTTATATTGGTATAATGTTTTCATTCATGTAATAACAAAGGACAATATTAAAAATCCGTAGTATAGGTCTTACACAGCTAAACGTCAATTAACTCTCACTTACATACCTACACCCTCAAAGTGGTCCTGGTGTAATGAGAAAGCATTTATGATGTGTACTGTTCTTATTGTCTTAACACGATGTAAGATGGTCAGGTCGACGACTCTTTTTGGCCAAAACATTCGTTTTGTATTCGGGTCAGAGAGAAATCTATTATTGGGAGCAACGAGGCACGAGAACAATCGCTGACCACGGAATGGGTATTTGAGACTCACGCGCCATTACATAAAGATAAGAGTGGAAACGGTAAAAGTTGAGATGCTAACGAGAACATCATTTGCTCGAAGTAGAAAGCTGTGCTGGCATTTCATGGTGATGTTTATGGCATTAATTTTAATGACGATTTGATGACAAAACATGGACGGAAAGTAATAATCTTGAAACCCAAAGTTAAAAGTAATTTTATTATCTTTTAGATTTACGGCCCTTTATATATGGATATAGAGAAGTATTGGGAAACCAAATAATTGTATATTTATGTTCTTATCGATAGTGAAATCGAAAATATGGAGAAATTTAACATTACTTTGGGTGCCTCAGTCCTGATGCAAAACTTCAATTCAAATTAAGGATATTGTATATCATGATCCTACTTATTGCTTTGTGGGCTTTACTTGCTTACTTGCGTATGCCCATCCCTCCTCCTGGAGCATAGGCCGCCAACAACAGTTCTCCCGAGTCCTCTATCTTGGGCAATCTTCTCAACCTCAAATTCATAGCGCCAGGTCCTCTATTTCACTTTTCCAGAAGAATCCATATTAGTGCCCACCTGGTGATGTTACTGGCAGGTTTACTCAGGGTATGCCCGATCCATCTCCATCTTCTCTGTCGGATCTCGCCCTCGGCTGAATGCTGGTTGGTGCCATAATTTTTCATTGCTGATGGTCTCAGGCCAATGGATCTGAGAGAATTATTCTCTTTATTCTATTTTTCTGAGTCATTCAGCTGTTCTTCTTTATTTTGACTAAAAGCATAGTAGGTTCGTAGCAATCAGGTACTGACTTATGCTTTGGCATATACTGCTTTTCATTTGGCACCGGCAGCACTTATATCAAAATCATTACCACAACTAATACTGTCTTCTGACAGTAACCATCACAATATTGATCGAATTCGGGAAATATTTATTTGAAGGGTAAGAAGAAGGTCTGTTGTGGAGTCTCTGATAATATATTTAACACAAAACGATCCTCACTCCTTTCAGAGCAATTACTGTAAAAAAAAAAAAAAGCATCGTCACTCTCGTCCGGGATGTGTTTGGCATAAAAAAATATCCACTTCAGCCTGCCCCCCCCCCCCCCCCCAC
>JASKDV010204173.1:0-10691 GCA_032466395.1 Aegires albopunctatus
CGTTGTTTTCAGAGGGCTAGGCTTAAGACCACTCTGTAGAAATCACACCATGTAAATTGCTACATCCTCACTCTGTAGCAATTAATGTAGTGTTAATTGCTACATCTTCACTCAGTAGTAATTGACGTAGTGATAATTGCTACATCCACAATCTGTAGCAATTAACACTACGTTAATTGCTACATCCTCGCTCTGTATCAATTAACACTACCTTTATAAATACCACGGGACGTTTTTAAGATATAATTAATTTGATTACACTTCACTCCCATTGATTATATTTTTAAAAACTCAGATTTTCAACTGCTTTATTAAAGAGGTCATAAAAGGTATTGCCATCCTTTTTTCTTTCAAAAACATGATTTCTTGACTTAGTGTACATGATGATAATTAAATCTGAATCGTTGGTGCTCAACCGGGACATTGCTAATAGCACAATCATTACCCCCATGAAATGATAATTAGTGCTGGCCGCCATGGGAGATCCCGACAGGTAGCTGACCGCAGTTTGACCCAGCGAGATAATGGCATTGGCACGAGGAAATAAAATGCATAGGCTGCACACGCTGTGTATGGCAAATGCATGCATTATTTGGGATCCCTACATCAACATTAAATTTGAAAAGCTGGAAAAGTCCAACGTTCATCTGCTTGATGAATCCTATCTTCATACTCTTGGACTACCAGTGTCACATCATTGCTGGACCATTTAAAGCTGGGAACCTCTCTTAACAACCCGGGAAATACAGAGACTGGCACTCAAGTACAAGATCCTTCATGGTTTGGTGGCGGTGCCCATGGTGGAGTAATATTCTGTCAAAAAGACCAGCACACCTGGGTACAATGGGGTAATGCATGTAAAGAGTCTTTCCCAATAACTCAACATCGCACCCAACCAGGATTTGAACCTGGGACCGTTTGATTACCAGCCCAAATTTCTACCACCAGACCACGGTAAGAGAGGTAAGACAATACATCTGAAGTAGGAGAAGATTGTAGAAATGAAACCATGGAACGAAATGAATTTTCTTTCCAATTCATTGATTATTACTATTGTTAAGTCCCATAATTTTTTTTGTTATGTAGATCCTTCCCAATATTATTTTGCCTAATTTTTAATTTACTTGAAGGCCTATCACATTTATGGTACTAACAGTGAAATGATTTATATAAGAAAGATGTATCCATTTGGATTGCTTAGGTTTTAGGTCTAACTATTGATCCAGATGATGATTTCAGTGTGTCTTTTTCTATTTTTAACCTTCCATTATAGCTGAAAGACGCAAAGATGTAGAAGTTGTAAGAAGTGCTCATAAGGACAAAATTCCTGTAAGTTTTTATAAATAATAAATAACATAAATTTTAATGTTTTTGGGGGTTTTTTTTCACTTATTATTATTTTTAAGTAAGACTAAATATTTTGATTGATGAGATTGCAAAAATATGTACATCTACAGAATTTTTACTTTTATAGTTGTTTATAGGCCTATAGGTAGATATCTATTTTTGAACGTGTCTTATTAGTTATCCTATAAAAATTAACGCTTTCAAATACAATTATAGATGCTTCACATCTCGTTTTATGAATTTAAAAGGATTATTGATGAATTGATGAACATTTTATGATTATTATTATTTTTATTAACATTACTAAAATAATACAATCAGGCTGAACTCCCATTGCAGGAGAACGGATTTTCATTTGAACTTGACAATAGAAATGTAAATCTAAATATTGTAAATAAGGAAGGGAGAAGAAAGTAGTATGATGAATAAGCAATGAAAATAAATGTGAACATGATTTTTCTTACTTCGATCTAATAGAGAAAGATCACTATTCAAACTTAGAACTTATAAACAAACTATTTTAAAGATTTCAAAAAATATGTCACCGGAGGAATAATATCATTCAAAACGCTTCAGAGCCACAGCCATAAGAATAGCAATGCCAAAATAAGAAGTGGCTATGCTAAAATTTAAAAAGAAAGATTAAGATAATTAAAAGAAAAAAATCTACCGAAATGGGAGACGAACTCGCAACGTTCATTTGAAAGTCCATCGCCTTATCCACTCGGCCACAATGTCAGGATATTATAGGCGCAAAGAATAATTATACTTTCATACACAGCATGTCGTTGATAGAATCGTTAACAAAAATGCTGTAATAGGCGCACAAAATCCATTTAATCTCTAATAATAAATTGTGGTCCTGAACATGCTTGGGACATACAAGAATGATCATTGAAAGTTTCAGCTTAAAGCATTCAGTGGTTAAGACGTCTTTTCTGACTGGAGGGGGATGTGTTTCACGACACTACGCCAAATCATATATAGAGAGTAGAGAGATAATATATATTTTAGATGTATAGTACATGAATGAATATATTAAAAAAATTTTAAAAAAGTATTTCACCTCCATTTGAGTAAAACTTGCATTTTGCAGCATAATAGCTCACAAATCGGATGATTTATAATAAAGTGCCTTTGTTTGAGATATTAGTACATGTAAACACCAAAATAATGTGACTCACAACATGATTACAGACGATAAAGATTTCATCCTCAAATTACAAACTAAAAATACTAACAGACAGAATGATGTAAACTGGTATATGGCACCAGTAAATCACAAATCTCCTCAGCTCGACTTTATCATGAACAAATCGTTGTTTTTAAAAAGGTGATGGTTCTGGTTGGTGTGTCATCGAACAGTAAATTAATTTCAATGATGGTAAACTTAATGTTTGTATCTGAGAAAAAACTATTCTACAACAGGATGAGGCAACATCACATACAAGCAAAGCAATTCAAGACTATATAATATAGAGAAATATTTCATTTATCAAAAAAGATGAATGGATATTGCGTACGGAATTCATTAAGAGAGAAAGTGTATGAAGGTGAACACCAAGCTTTCACAGCAGAATCACTGAAGAGAAAATTTTTTAGAGTGTTGGGAATGGATACCACTGAGAGAGTGGTATATGTATATCTATATGTATTTTCTTTACTCATTCCCACCACGTCTGTAAACCTAATTTCCTTGTGGATGAAGAAATTCATTATTTTGGCTACAGTGCCAGTAGGCTACGAACCCACATTAAATTCTACGATTTTCGTTATACTGCAAGTTTGTCAAATTTCGTATGCATAAACCCTACGTTGGTAACGCACACCGTTATTTTTATTGTTGTAAAATGTTGGTGCTCTTCAACATAAGCCTAGTCATGAAGGCGCTGAAAATGTTGGTACTTCTTTCCGGTTGCTGAGACGATCGTCGTTGATCCAGCCGGGGAATTCTCGCGCATGTGACATAAGATCTCGTCGTTGATGTGCGCGCTTAGACATCGTCGGCTTGAGAACAAAGAAAAGAAGGGTTAACGCCGTCGTTAAGATTTTAAAGCGACCCAAAAGCAGACACTAAGCCTGTGTAAAGTGTAACGGTGTGGAGTGGCCACTTAACTCTTTCGTTAAGCCAAGTTGGGCTTTTAGTATACCATTTTTAGCCGAAAGACTTAATGCACGTGGTAAACACTTCGTTAACTTGTACGAAGTCTCTAAGCATACGGGCACAGGGGCTATAAGTTAACCAAGTTTGATGATAAAAAATGATAACATACTGCCACTGGGCGGTCTTCAAGGTAGTCTGGGAAACCTTGATATCACTAAAGTAGTACAATTTTGAAGAAAAAAAAATGTATTGAAAAGGGAGAAAGGGACAATTTATTATCAGGATTTAGCTTTATTAACATACTAGTACTAGCTGGGTACCTGGCTTCACTTGGGGAAAAAGAGTATGTGGATACATTAGTAATTACCAATGATAAGTGGTGAGGTAAACCATCCATACTTCAGATGAATACTAAGTAAGAATAAGATATTGCTGTCTGCTACGCTAAAGCTTAATGCTTGATTTTAATCTAGATCTACAAATTATTGAGCGGAGGGAGAGTAAGAGCTATTTATTTAAGGCATACAGATTCGCGTGGTAATTTTGCCATATTACTTTCAATGCCGACTCTACTTTCGCTGGATCTAAATAGATCTAGCTACCCATTCACTGCTGGGTCGACAGGGAAGTCACACACACACACGCACCCACAATAAATAAAAAATAAATCAAATAAAATTAAAGAAAAGAAATGTTAAAAAAGGAGAAAAATCTGATCACAATAAAAAGGAAAAAAATAGTCACTATAAAAAACAACCCTATCGCCCTATGGTAGCCACAGAAATAATAGAACGCTATGCTATCAATTGGACCACCAGGCCTGCGGCTAAGATGTGTTTCGCTTAGTCCAAATAGAGAGGCCTTTTGATGATGGATCCTGCAGGCAAGATCTTGAACTTTTTTTTTTTTTGAGTTTGGAAGACATCCTCGGGTTCCAATTATCTAGTTTTAGATCAGGATTTAATTTTGTTTAATTTTAAGAATGAATCTGTCTCATCTATATATTATCCTATCAAACAAATTAGCTTCTTGATCGAGTGATAGATTAGATCTCGCTAGAATTTTGATGGACAGATTCAGTTCTATGGTTCGATTTTAGATCTAATGTTTCTAGGTAGACCATAGACTATGATAGACTTTGTAATGTTACTTTGTATACTGTCTATGATCTAGACCAAGAAATCAATAGATCTATATCTAGTCAAAGTATCCCCACTATATTTTTCTCTATTTTAGATCTAATTTCTAATCCAGCAAATGAAGGCTCAGTAGGTGTATTCAAAAGGAACTGTTAACTGCCATAAATCGGAACATGTGGCATGTCGTAAAACGATCAGAAGCAGTAAATGTCTTCGAAGATGTCATTTTTTACATCATAATCTTTATTACGATTTTATCCGATCAGATTTAGGAGATATAATGACAGTTAAATATGTGAAAATCCCAAAGCAGACCATTCAGTGGTTTTGGAGGAGATCGATGACATGTGTACCTTATGTCGCAATGATCCTCTTTTATAATATAGAGATACTCGTAAATGAAAACGATACGTCTCATTCCATTAATCATTATAACATAAGATAAATCAGTTTCATAGGGATTACCGATTATTCCTGTTACCATTATCAAAAATTAAATTCAAAATTAAGTTGTCCGCTAGACATGGTTGCCACAACATTGTGTGTTAAGTCCAAAGTGAGGGCTGACTGTCCAAAACAGACTCAACTGAGGGCTTTTATGTAATACTAGTAATAGGTTAAAGATATCATCACAAGGGCACTAAATTCCTACTTAAATCATATGGATGGATGGCTGAAGAGAAGTGACAAAAGCCCAAAGAGTAATCGCAATTTGAAAGGAATAGTGAGAAGAAATTTTTCAAAAATTTATAAGATAGGGGAGGGCCAACTGAGGGCAATGAACCTCAAATGAGGGCTCTGTGGCAACCCTGTCTAGAGAATGATTAATCAATCAAATCAAATACAGTAAAAACCTGATAAACCAAAAACAGCTAATCTGGAAAAAATGGTTAAACCGAAAAGAAGTCAAAAGTTTAATTTTTCTCTTTATTTACCAAAAGCATCAGAGTATTCAGAGGTCCCAATATAATGCTGACAAACTGAAAACATTTTGATTTGACTGATCCACCATGACCTATTAAATACAGGAAAAACTGAAAAATTTGCAATTCTTTTGGCCTATTATTACGCTGTTGGTCAATTATTAATGGGCCCATCATGCTTTTCCCTTTATGCTTTAACCTTATATACATGTAAATTATAACAAAACTGCAGGCTGTTAAGTATGGCCAGCTGTATGGCAATGGCAAGCAAGAAGTAGTTTGTGAAGCATTACCTTAATATATTAGCAATTTGCACCATGTGTAGGCCTATGGTACATAATTCATTACATGTGAGTTAAACATCACATTGAGATAAGAGCTAGCACAAGAATTAGAAAAGATATCAACAATTTGACAAGATGTCTAAAAGAAAGCACACTGCGTAGAGCTACTCCTGGGATTATATAATTGAACTTCTCTAAGACTTCTAAGAGGTCAATGAAAGAAAAATGAGAAGACAAAATCTGTTGGAAACATGGCATCCTTAATCCAACCCTGTCTACAACTACAATATTTAAATTTTAATAGCTGAGGAGAGAATTAGAATATTGAGAAACCCATGAATTTCATTTTCTTCCTGCCATGAATAAAAATGAAACTTATGTTAGATATTAGTCATGCCCACTGTCTAGCTAGTGATTTTAGTAACTTAAATGTGTATGTAAACTGAAATAAAAGCGAAGGTCCCTTGTATTTTCAGTTTAACAGGTTTCTACTGTACACATAATTTATGAAAATCAGTCCTACCAACATTTTCAAAGATAGCAAAACAAACAATTTCAAGTCCTTTAATAAGGGTAATTTTATTAGAATAAGATAAATCTGAACAGCATCCTTTTAAAAGATACATCCATATAACATTCCCTAATTACATTCAAGAATAAGATGTCTAAAAATAAAAACATCTTTTCATTCGAATAAGATATGATGAACGACATCCTTTTAGGACTACAGTATGAGAATGAATGACATCCATTTACAGGAATATGTTATTGTTAAGTCAAAACAGCAACCTGAAACAAGAACATAATAATTACGACCGAACAACATCCCCTTAATATGATAATGTAATCAGACTAGACAACATCCTTTAACATGAATATGAAAAAATCTGATAACATCATTTTATGAGAATAATATTAAGACTGACATCCTTTCCAAGAAAAACCATCAACAATCTTTAATGAGATGACTGAATAACATCCTTTTGTTGGAACAAAATAAGACAGAATGACAGTATTTGATTGGAATAAGAAAGGTGTAAGCTATATGAGCCATTCTCAAAAGGTTGAGTGAGAAATGTCATGTCACACAATGGCTATTTTACTAAAGTCTTCAATGTTAACATCTAGCCACCTAAGGCCCTTCAGATGAAGGTTAATCTTCATCATTTCTACGTAAAAAGATAACTTTTAACATGGTATTGTGTAAATTGTAAGAAAAAGTTTTACACATTGTTTTGACTTGTACGCCCTGATGACATACAAGGAACATTATTTCAAGTCACCCTAAACTCAAAATCATGTTTGCCACACATCTAAATGCTTCTGTTGCTGTGTAATAAGAATTTGTTGACAGAAACTGAACTAAAATGGATGATTTGACTACATTCTGTGCAGATGTGTGTGTCATCAAAACATATAAGTAATTCATGAAATAAAACATTTTCCCATTGAAAGAAATTTAATTCAAATGAATTTGATGATGGTGAACACTTTTTAGTGATGAGTTCAACTAAAAAAAAACTTAAACCCAGACAATCCTTCAAAATTGGAACTTATAAAGCCAATTACTATTGGCAAGTAAACTTGTACACCTGCAAACCTATTGACATTCAATTGAAAATAAGCAAAATAATTTCACTTAAGCACAAAAATGCCCATCAAAGTTCCTTTGTACTTCTACATTTCTATTTATTAATCTATGTCACTTCAACTCACTTCGAAGCAAACAGACAAAACTCTAGGTCTATGCTTGTACGCTGCCTTCATAATGATGACTGACAGCTGTGGTGGTTGGCATTCACGTCGGGACCAAACACGATTATGTACAGTCTGGTCTCTTTATTACGAAAACCTCCGTCCCCGGCAATTTGTTCGAATAAGAGAATTTTCCGGATTAGGGAATACTAAGAAATAATAAGAAAAATGTTCGGATTAGAGGGATTCGTATTACAGAAGTCGGCATTAGAGAGACCAGACTGTACATACTTAAAAATGGACACAATCACCTCAATTTAATTATGGCAATTGTATTTGGACCAGCTTAAGGACTTGTAGAGGCAGTGAGCTAAATGTTGACATATGGTCAATAGTAAAATGCAATGACACACAACGTCTGGCCTGCCATAGTTCTTTATTGACATTATCTTTGCATTAATTCAAAATATGGACATAGGAATGTTTGAAAACAATTTCATGGCTTTGTGGTAATCACAGAATAATATAACTACCCACTTGTACTTGTACGATTCAGAAATGACATACACTAGATCTAGATAACTTGAATTGATGGAACTAGTTGGAAATAGCTTTTTATTTCATCATACTTACTACTTTTCAACCAAAAATGTCATAAACAATAATGAGGAACTTAAAAAATATGTCTAAAACTCCATCAAAACAGAAAAATGACTTTTTAAAAAATGGGTAAAAAATGACCGAAACAACTTTTCAAAGACAAATAAAATTAGATGAACAATTTCAAGCTAAAAAACTGAGTTTGTCCATAAAATCCAATTATTTCTCTACAAAATCAAGCAAAAATTAACTAAAATTAGCAACATATGTGTTCAAAAAATGACTTCTTCAAAATTTGACAAATTGGACCCTCAAAAATACCCTAATTCTTTCCTACAAATTATTACTTTACTAAGGTAATGGGCTGGTTTTTGAGAATGGTCACCTTTTGAGAATGGCTCATATACTTTTAATATAACAGGATTAGTTGAAGTCTAAAAAACATGATTTCATTACAATTCAGATAAATTGGTCAGGTCATGACCAGCATCATTTTAAACAACAGATATAGATTATTCAAGAGGACACCGGTCATCCAAGCAAACTCATGCACATGTAAAAAAAAATCCAAGCCAAAACCACTGCTCCAGACACATTCCAATCCTCCCTTTTGCTACATGTTCAAGAGAAAAAGAAGATAAAAAGAAAAGGAAAAAAGAAAAGAAAGAAAGAAGAAAAAAGAAAAAGAAAAAAAAGAGAGGAGAGAGCGAGCCCTTTAAGCAGCATTAGGCGAGAAGATAACGAAAAAAAAAAGTCATGATATTCAAATAACATTTCTTTACAAGATTGAACCAGTAAACAATCTGTACATTTCACAATTGAAAACTAACTATAATTAAAACAAGAGTGGTCTCGTGATGAATAGTGAAACATTCAAAATATAACAGCTTAGAACAAAGATGGCAAGAAAACTCAATCAATAAAAACATGCCCGATATATGTTGACAAGATGCAATAAAATGACTTGCTGAGACTGAGAGAGACTCCATTATAATTAAAGAAAACTAAATTCTTTTGGTAACTAGAAAATTGAATGCTGACAGTGGGCTATCATTATTTAAGAAAATGATGGTGGAATGACAAAAAATCAGAACAACATATGGCTAGTGCTCTCACGACATAAAAGACTTAAGTAAAGAAGTAAATACATACATTTAAAACCCTGAAACTGAAACAACCCAGATACTGAGATGAGCACCCTTGTTATTGTTAAAAGCCCTTTTATCAGAACCTTCGCACTGTTGCTGCAGCAATACCAAATCTACTGTCACCATGCCTTGGCATAGTACTTTGCATCATGACAGGAGGTCCTTGCATGGCTGGCTGAGCTATGAAAACATGGCCTCCTCCCATGCTGCTGGTCATCATGGGACCTTGCTGCATGGTAAAACTCCCTCCTGTGGGCTGAGACATGACTGTACCACTGTCCCATCCATCACCCTGGCCCATTCCTGACTGGCTCCAGGAACTATCCATCTTTCGTTCCACTGGTCCATTCCAAGATCCTGATCCACCCCCAGAACCTCGGCTGGATTCTGAAAAAGGAAAAGGATATAAAAGGGAAAAGGTGAAAAGGATGTATGTACATTACGAGAACTAGAAAACACACTGAATAAAGGTTGAAAGAACAAGGTATTAGGAGACATGTTACCATGTTAAGCTTTCAAACTTATGACAGAAATAGGAAGTCAAATTCCAGAGCTGCCAACTTACAAAAAGTCATTTGGGGGACATTTAACATTGATTTCAGTGGCACATTAGCGAACGTCATTTTTTAAAAACTAAATGCGCAAAAACAAGAATAGGTTTCTGGCCTTCTGGAAAAGTATTGTATCATGACAAGCAGATTGAGCTTAATTAAAGTTAGGCTAAATAGTACACTAACCTGCCTATGTGACATCAGATCTGTTAAAAATCTCCACTCCAGAAGTTTGGACCTTATATCAGTAAGCAGAGAGACATTGAACTTTGCTACACTGATGACTGTTGATTGTGCTAAACTAGATCTAAATTATTTCAACTGAGAACATCTACTTTTCCTTTGTAAACTTCATACTGGACAGGAGTTCAAACAAATTTTATCTACACTATTTACAAGCCCACCAACGCTATTCTAGCTTTATTATTCATTCCTGCTCAGACAAAGCTCTTGTCGTAGCAGTTTTGCATGACTTGAGCAAATCTGAGGTAACCTTTCTCTCATGGCAGACAATATTTCTTTGCTTCAGAATCATCAAGTTTTCTAAAGTGTTCACCGACATTGATGCTCTGAAATCTGTGCGGTTCTTCCGAACAGTACTGAAGATTCGTTCACAGGCTGCATTACTATGAGGCACAGCAACAATGGAGGTCATCACTCTAGACAACTCTTTAAGAGATGCATTTCCAGTGCAGTCTTTGACTGATTCCCCGATCATCTTCCATTGTTCATCAATAGGAATAGGCAGATTAGTGGGCACTTCACAAGTCTGGTACTCAATAAATTGCATTTGCAGCTGGTCTTTTGTCACACCAGATGGCAGCATTGCAGGGAATTTATCAATGAAAAATTCTATGTCACTCCAGGAGGTAGAGGCTCTAAGGGAGATGTCTGCAACTT
>JASKDV010204184.1:0-10691 GCA_032466395.1 Aegires albopunctatus
TAATAATAATAATAATAATAATAATAATAATAATAATAATAATAATAATAATAATAATAATAATAATTTAATAATAAAAAAAATATAAATAAAATAAGATAAAATAAATAGATAGATAAAAATAGAATATAAAAAATGAATTACCAATAAACCTTAAAACAAAACAAAACCCTTATTGAATTTGGATGATAGGTAAAAGTTATGCATGCAACTGTAACAAGTTAGATAAGCAATGACTCATGTTAAGTGTATAAAGTACCATCAATTTGAATGTTGAAGATGAGATCACGAAAACATACCTCTAGCCGCATTAGAGTCATGATTCAAAACTGTGACCATACAGAGATCGACAAAAGGATTTATCTTTCAACTCCATCGGATCACTATTAGCTGGTGAGGATTTGCGCCGAGCACCTTGGATTGGAATAGACACACCTGGATCTGTTTTATGAAAACTGCAATAACAACCATTATTCCGGTGCGACATACCGTACAGATAAGATAATAAACGAGAACAATTTCATTTGCGTATTTAGTAGCATATTATATTCATCACGAAATCTGCAATCAGAGCGATCAAGATTGATGCAAAATATTGCTCATTAAATGACCACGAAGGTTCATAGTCGAAAACATTATGAAACCTTGTGATTTTGCCGTTAGACATCGACCATTCCGATCAAGTTAGGATTTGTGTTGAGTTTCAAAATCGTTGTAACGCGAGGAGTATGGTTACTGGTTGAACCGACTGTAACAGCTAGATAGATATTTATGGGCATTTCTTTCTCTCAATTTAAAGACTTCCTCGAGTTATCAATGAAGACTAAACACTGTGGTAATCCAATCGAATGAAGAAGCTTTTAATGAAAATAGTAATGTGAGTGAGCAATCTCAATAAAGCTTCGACGATAACTGATATAAACGAGAATATGCAACGAGCAAATTCTATGTAACAAGCGACATAGCAACGTTCTACACAACAAGCCCTTTTGCAACACTCTATGCAACTCTCTGCGCGACACCTATTTACAATAATGATACAGTACCTCAAATCGATTAAAAATAATCTATATAGATTTAGATTGTACTTAAATGTGCTACAAAGGCAGGAATTTTTTTTTCCTGAGATTTGACACTTATTAAATTATTTAATACACTATGTAATTTAGCGTACTCATACATATTAAATATTTAATAAATTGTGGACTTATTAAAGAGATGCGTAGAACGGCTTAGAAGTTGTAAGTGATTTATATTTGCATAATGAAATCAACCATATCAGGGAAAGAGAACACCGACATTTATAGTATATGTGATCGTTGGGCCACCGTTTTGAGTCATAACTGCTAGGAGTCGCATCTTCCACGAGGAAATTGAAGTTCTGGTTTCACCTAATGAAATCATTTTTCAAGCGTCGAGGAGTGCCCTTTCCAGATATAGTTCGAATCACCGGGCATAAACCTCCTCCAACAATGAGTCTTAAATCGTGGTAGTCCATATGGGTAAGGTAAACCTCCTCCAACAATGAGTCTTAAATCGCGTAGTCCATAGGGGTTAGGTAAACCTCCTCCAACAATAAGTCTTAAATTGCGTAGTCCATAGGGGTTAGGTAAACCTCCTCCATCAATGAGTCTTAAATCGTGTAGTCCATAGTGATAAGGTAAACCTCCTCCAACAATAAGTCTTAAATTGCGTAGTCCATAAGGGTTAGGTAAACCTCCTCCAACAATGAGTCTTAAATCGTGGTAGTCCATAGGGGTAAGGTAAACCTCCTCCAACAATGAGTCTTAAATCGTGTAGTCCATAGGGATAAGGTAAACTTCCTCCAACAATAAGTCTTAAATCGTGTAGTCCATGGGGGTAAGGTAAACTTCCTCCATCAATGAGCCTTAAATCGTGGTAGTCCATAGGGGTAAGGTAAACCTCCTCCAACAATGAGTCTTAAATCACGTAGTCCATAGGGATAAGGTCTGGATTCACAGGGGATGGGGAGATTCGTCTTTGCAAATAAAGTTGACATTGTTTTCAAAAATGTTTGCGTTGCCTTGCTAGTGTATGATGTGGATCCATTCTTCTGAAAAATGTAAATAGGGGCCTACTCCCAGGGTACAACATCTTAAAATGGGAGATCAATAATTGGCCTTTATTAACTCTATGTAATTTTCAGAGTTCACTTTTAAAACGTTTGTGTCAAGGAAGTTAATGCTAGTCCTTCCATTCCAACTCACCCCTGACTTCCACTTCACTGCAATGAACAGCGTCAGAGTCAAATCTATTCAACAGCTTCCTGACTCGATCTTTGCGCTAGCTCTTTACTTGTTCACTTTTTCCACTTGCTCCTTTTTAAGAATTTGACGCACGGAAAAGTCACTTATTCTCAACGACAATTTTCGTGTTGATTTATGTTCTTGGTCAGTCTTCCTGGGACAGGGCTTCTTCTTCAACGACCTCGAAGTTGCAGATTTAGGCCTACCACTACCTTTCTTTCGATCTGACTAACCAATATAATATGCATTGCGGATGTTATCAGTATATTAACCCTTCGAACATTCCAGTTCTTTTTGTGGAAATTATCTCACTATGCGAGTTCCACACCAGCCTCTCCGTTTGAGAATCAATAGCAGCCTTATCGGTAAGACTAAAAACCATATTCCCTGTTCTTCAAACCTTTTAAGATGAAGGTCCTAAACCTAGATCTAGTTTGTTCAAATAGAATAATTAAATGGCAGAAAGCCATAAAATACAAATTTGTACGTGATCCAGATCTGTCAATGGAGAAATGAAATCGAGAGAAAAGCTTACAACTGTTTCCTCGTTCGTGATTAGCGTAACAGAACAAATTACAGGTATGTATGCGTTCATAAATGGTATGAATGTTGTGAAACGGATTTCACGTTATCGGGAGTACCAGATGGTCCGTAACCAAAAGATTGAGTCGTGTAATTTGAAATTTGAAAGCATAACTTTATTTATTCTTGATATGGCAGATGCATGTATGGGCAACTTGAAATGAATGAATCTGCATTATTTTTCAAGTTTTAATTTTGAAATTTGTCATGTACATAAAAGAAAAGTTGTATTACTATGAATTATTCCAGGCAACTTGAATTATGGTCTCCCAAATTTTAGGAATTTTTTTTCTCGCTCTCGATATATCACTACGAGATGTTCATGTAGTTAGTTACCAGTTGTTCAAGATTATGATTTCATCAGAATTTATTCATTCCACCGCTTACAAGTTATTTGACAAGTGGGCAATGGGCCACCTCCATCTGATTCTGTTTGTTTTTATTATAAAGATCCTCCATCATTATCATGTCATGTTCAAACTATTTTTGTTGTCACAACCCTTAGCTTCTTGTCTAATGTGTCACTAGTAGCTTTATTTGTGGGCGGTCACAAGTCAAAGGTCAATCTAATCCGGCAGACAGGTGACCCTTGTAGATTTCCTGGCATTGAAATAATAAAATCCACAAGTTCTTACCACCTCTTACATAGGCAATGTGGGTCTTCTATCAGCATAAACCCATGAATGAGAATGATTTAATAGCAAGACACCCACGGCTATTTGCCTTCCTTTTAATCTCTCAAGAGCATCTCCAATTGCAGCACGTGCACTGCGCGCGAGCTTTTGCGCATGCGCAAATCTACTCCAAAGTATAACACGTCGAGTAGTGCGGAGAAATATGGCGCAAGTCTAGTTTCGAATTTCGTATCAATAATTCTCGAGGGAAGCCTTTTGCGTTTGCCGGAAAGACAACCTACTAGAGGACCATGTAACATTCAAGGTTGGCACTGCGTTGGCCCACAGATTAGTACTCAGACTAGAATGGGAATATCAAATCAACTCTGTAGATTTAGATCTGACACGCTTCGGGGAATTATAATCATTTTGGCTGGTCTGGAATTAGAGCAAGTTTCTCGACATAATATAACATTCATGACGTAGTTTTTAACCCCTTCTGTTTGCCCTTCAATCGCTTTACTTACAGCTCCCTGAATCCGACGATGCTTTCATCATTTAGGAAGCAAGAAGTGTCAAAGTGACCCACGAATAGTGTATGTCGAGGAGCGATTTGCTTTGTCTGTCTCTAGTTTTATAACATATGACCACCAAATTAAATGTAATCGTCTTTTCCTAAACAATTCGTTACTGTTTCATATATCATTATTGTTATTTTTGTCTTTATGCTTTTTATTGAGACCATTAAGTTATTATTATCGTGCGTATGGATCATCATTCAGTAAGCACTGTGTATAATCTCCCATGTAAACTTATATTGAACGATAAATGGATTAATGAATAATTAATAAACAGATGAAGATATAATGGATATATGAAAAAAATATAAAAGAATAAATAAACAAATGTAAAATAAGTTAATGAATAAATAAATGATAGCTATAACCAAATGAACGTATACATAGATAAATGGATTAATCAATTAACATCAAACGAATTTATCTTTTCATATTATATCTATATCTATTCCACGTTTAAAGAAAGATGAATCATGGCTGGCAGAAAGAACAAACAGAAAGAGGACGACAGAGATTTACATACCTCCAAAAGTCTTAACAAATGGACCACGATCAGTACAGAAAGTATGGAGAGAGAGAGAGAGAGAGAGAGAGAGAGAGAGAGAGAGAGAGAGAGAGAGAGGGAGGGAGGGAGATTGAAAGAAAGAAAAAGAGAAAGGAGGAGAGATGCCATAGCAAGACTGAAAAGCCAAGATATACTGCACTTTCTTCTCTCCTCTTCATTCGTTCAACTGTCGAAAATTGAGTTGAGGGTTTTTAAAGACATTACAAACACAGATTCATTGTTTTCCATTCCTTGCTTAATGTTTAAATCTGGAAGTTGACTTTGTCGGCCAAATCAAATCATCCCTTACCGTTTTTCTTCTTTCCTTCTGCTTTACCTTGCTCTTAAGCACGCTCGGTTTCGCCTAATTTAATCTTCAATTGGGGAGAAACGTGTAACGTGGGTCAGCTGGTAGCGAATCACGTGATTTATTCATTAACTGAGTTCCTTCCCAGATCGTCAGGAGAAGTGCATGTAAATCAAAGTTCTCACTAACTCAAAGTATAGATCTAGATACTAAGGACTATCTCCGTTTGTCTTGGCCAAATAAATCAAGTTAGATGAGAATAGAGGATGAGGTCATTCATTCTTAGGTTTAATGTCTTTCTTTATAGCTAATAGCGACGCTTTGAATACAACTTACCTCTCTCACCTTAATCCGAGTTATAACATAACTTAATTAAAGACTCCAAATTTGGACCCATTCCAATAGGAAGGTCGTGAAGTTTGTAACTTTACCCAATTATGAAATTGATATCAACTTTACACCAGAGTCAAGAGAAGAAATCGGAGCATTAATTTTAATGGCCTTGCTCAAGAAAACTAACCCATGGTCCATATAGCCGACCGCTTTTTCCATCTTTATCTCAAGAGATCGCTTGATTTTGATCTCTCTATCTCTATACATTGCTCCTCCTTTTATAAAGTAGGATTATAGTCTTATAGATATATGATCTATATTGAAGGTAGTGCTACGAACATTAGAACAAAATCATTCATTTTTAGAATAGTAAGAACACACTCATAATTCAAGTTCTCTCAACTGTTTCAAGAATTCTCTTGATGAAGAACTTAGTAATCATATTGTTTGATTATTAGATCAATCGATGTATTTACAGGGCATTTAAAGGCATTAAATTCCTATATGGCCCTTAAACCAGATAATATAAGATATATTTATTCAAGGTTTGCTCAAAACTAATAGTCTCTCTCATGGAATCATAATTTCTCAATTCCAACCTAAAATGAAGCGAGGGATCGATCTACCAATCGAGTAGAAAAAAGCTTCGTCCTTATTAATGATCCGATTGGCACAATAATTGAACGGAAGCTGAAATAGCCTTCCACACATCCACATTACATTATTATAAAATTCATTTAATAAAAAACGAAAAACGTGGTGCGTTGTTACTTGCTTGTGAATGTGGAATAGATGTTCGCAATAAAGCTGAAATACCGAAAGTGAGCTTCGGATTTTGAAAAGTTTGGATCTGTAGAGAATAAGAAAGCTAGATCTAAAGTCAGAGGACCCACAGTAAGCGGGCTGTGAAACATCGCGCACCGGAAAAGGATTAAGAAATGTCCGTGATTCGGTAACAGGAACGCCTAAAAATTCAATAAGTCGTCGTCGTCTTGAGGTTGGGATTCCCTGGAAATCTTTCAGAAAGATATTAGGAAAGGACTTTGCTTTGGAGGCCTACAAGGTTCAAGTTCACCAACAACTTACAGAGTCATACGCATAAGTGAATGGACATGTGCAACTAGTCTATTAATCAGCTTAATTGTGATGAAACTTTCATTCAACGGCTCTGGCTCTCTGAAAGCCCACTTTTGTACCAACGGTTACGTCAATAGTTAAAACTACGTTTATTGGGATAAGCAGCATTCATGATAAGAAAGTCACGGTGTGGGCAGTAGCAATGATTTTTCAGGGTATCAGGATATCATTGGGCATATTATCTTCATTGATGATTTCCAGTATAGTCACATTCAGCTCTGACTGTTATCTTTTTATCCTGCCAAAGTTTTGGAGGAGACTGGGACTGGAACGGAAGAAAGCAAAACCAACACTTCCAGCAAGATGGTATAGCACCTCGTCTCTAAAGCAGTTCTGCGCTGGATCAACAATCATTTCGATAACAGAACAGTGAGGTGTGGAACTAAGAACAACTGAACCCCCATCAGTCCAGATCTGAGTCCGCTGGACTTTCACTTTTGGGATACTTGAAGTACAAAGTGTGTGGAAGAATACTTGAAAAAATTCAAGATTTGGGAGAAGCAATCTTGGAGGGAACGAAAGTGATTACCCCAGGACAGAGTCAACGTGTGTTTGCCAAGTTCCATAAAAGAGTCGAGATGAGTCTTGCCCGAAATGAGAGACATCTGGAACATGTAAATTGTTAAATGTTTTTATTGTAATTCTGCCAAAGTGAATCCGAACTGATGTTTCAGTAGTTTCACGTTTTTGCAACATTTCGGGTCTGTGTCTATATTCATTTGATTTTTATTAAGGTTCATGTAGACGAAGTTTTTTTCTGGTCACCTGAGGTATGTTGTCTGATATCCTCACTTTATTTTAAAGTTCTCCGGATTGAAATACTAGATCTAGCTAAGCAAAAAGAGTCAAGAAGACCAAAGTATTAATATTGATATGTACGATAAGTCGCAAAAATAGAAACTCCATGTCCCTTATCCATGACGACATACTAATAATCTTTTGAAATTGGCAATGTAGTACCTTATTGATAGTCAAGTCGGTACTAAATTTCAACGTCGAGGAGGCATATTAGGATCATGTCCATCTAAAATTGCACGAACTACAATCAGCTTTTGACAAACACGACATTTAAATTTCACACAATTTTGAAACGTTTTTGCTTAGACAATGCCGAAAAAATATTGATAACTTCAATGAAACTTGCTAAATAAAATATTTAAACTTATTATTGTATAATATACATGTCAACATTGATAATATCCTGGAACACCGGAATTTTATTTTATAACATTATAACTTCTTTGAAGGGAGTTTACTTTTTTCGATACACTGCACTAAATAATGTGCAGTAGAGGGAATATCGATGCAGAAATTAATTCATTTATTCGATACTAATCGTAACCCTCCTACATACTGAAATGATATTTCTCAAGGGTAAAAGGTGAACATGAATTATTGGAATTTTGAGCTTTAAAGGAGAAATATATTGTAAATATTATGTAGAAACAAATTACATAAGTGCTTAATCTGAAGAGCTTGTGAAGGGTTAACGCAGTGGAAATGTGTGTTTATGATATTATAAGAGTCGTGTTTGAGATTATCTTTCCAGCTCTGTTTATTAATTGTTGATTTGTTTCGAGGTTTCCTTAATGCTGGGATTGTTCTTGTTTGTCTCTTTCATTATTTTTGTGCTTTTGTTTTACTTTTTGCTAGTTATTTATCGTGTTCTTTTATTGTCCAGAGTAGCATGACAGTTCAAGAAGTTGATCTTGTCAGATATTATGCAAAGCTAGTATTAAACTACATATCGTGGTATGACAATGAAAACCTCGAGGTAACCAATCACAAAGTAAACGAATGAACTAATAACTTATTTTGTTGGTTGGTTGGTTGATGTATTTAGTGTTTCAGAGATATTTTAGCTTAATTTATTTTGTAATATGTTTTAAATTAATAGCAAACTGTAATGTCTACCGTGTTGTTTAAACAAAAAACCAATATGGTTTTCTGTTTAATTTAATATCATTAGAGTGTTTTTGTGACTTTGTTTCTACACAATTTCCTTTGTTCAACTCAGCGTATAAACTATCACTTAACATTGAACCAAAATTACTTAAAATTCAGAATACCTATACAAATATGGTATTTTAACCTGAAGGTGAGCCAGACATTTCCATTGCAATGCAACTGTAGGAGTTGGTGAAAACAAAAAGTAACTTTGAGATAGTTATATTACGTCTTATACCTCCTTCATTATTCCATCTATCGTCAAACCCATGGAGAAAGCTTGGAGAGATAGCTCAAGATGGACAAAAATGGAATTCGCCTGTGCGTGGCCTTAGGGGTGAGAGGCAATGATGATAAATATGATCATCAAACCCCGTCTTTCTGCCAAACTTGGTAAACTTTATTATCTTACTCAGAGGGTCAATAGCCTTGGAACAATACATCATTCTTCTAAGTAAGCAATAAACATATCTTGTGACCACAAGGAAGAAAGTCTGGAATTTTCAAGTGGCATGTTTGGGTCACAGTCAATTAGATTTCAATGCAATAAGTCATTTAGCTGCATCCACAGCCCAAAGGACACCATGGCAGAATAATCTTAAATCATCATGGTTCTTACCTTTGAGCGATGTATAATAATATGGGATAATAGAATCTAATTCCGTTTGCCTGATAGAATTAACACTGCTGTGATGGTAACGTAGTTATTTCTCGTTGTTCTCTGCGAGAAGTGAGACGGTTTTACGATCTACGGGTCATTCGTTTTCAAGAAAATAATTTAAAAACGATTCTTTTTTGTTAGAATCGTTTATTGTAAGCATTGACTGAGGGGAATTGAACCAAAATGGTCACCACACGGCGTTTTAAGAGAAAAATATTTGATGATTTGTCATTGCAATGGCCTACTTAAACAAAAGGAATAATAATTGGCTTCAAGGTTCAATTTCAAAACAATTTGGCTTTCTGGTATAGAAATGAGGGATAAAGAACTTTTCTTCTTTTTTTAAAAAGAAAAATTACTCTCATATAGCGCTTGTATACAAAACAAAGACTTTGTCATGACGCTTTACACAATCTTACACCACGTCCTCTCTTTCTCCGTCCGAAGGGGGAGCGGATAGCTCAGTGGTTAAGGCGCTCGACTACCACGCCAAAAGTCCCTGGTTCAAACCCGTGCAGGCGTGAATTTGAAATCCAAAATAAGAGAGATATGTCATTAAAAATTATCTTTAGCCGCAATCAACGTGACAGATTCTGAATAAAATTGCTACAAAACTCTCATGCATGAAATTCACTCACAACAGACCAGGTACTTTCGTCGAGTCCAGTAAGTACAATGTATAGTAGCCATATCGAAAAATAATAAGATATTCTTTTTCAGAGAGAAGTCTGGATTTTTTCTACTACCGAATACTAAACAATTAATTCAACTGGAAATAGGTTGCTAATTTGACGACCGAAAATTAAACAATTGATTCAACTGAAAATAGGTTGCTGATATGAATTTAAAAATGTTGCTTTTTATTTGACCGAAGTTCTTATATTTAATATAAGAATATAAGATATGAATTCTCTTTGTTTTACTTCAAGAGAAGTCCCATAAAAAACATGGTCTCCTGCCTGTGGGAATCCCCATGATCGAATCGTTTAGTACAATTGTTATATTGTGTAAAACTAGACAGACCTTAAGTGCATCAATGACGTGACTGTTACAATAGAGAATTACAGTCTCTCCAAAATCTCCAAACCACCAGCAGACACTGAAAAAAACCCACTGTGCTAGACGGAGACAACGAATTATTGAAAACTTAGACCCGTGTCAATGTCTCCCAGCGTTGACACCTGACCGTAGACTTGATGAATCGTCTCCATCCTGTTTCACCCCTCCCCGATTATGAAGATCTAACAGTGTTGGTTTCATAATTCATAGCAATTGTTAGCAGGAGTCAAGAATCATATTTCAGATTAATCCCGTCAAAAGGTGAATTAATTTGCCTGAAACATTCTCAATGAATGAGAGGGGAAATTGAAATAATTTCTATTCCGGTACAATAATTAACAATAGTTTGAAGAAAATGAGACTTATTATTACGAGAGGTCCAAACCATTTTACTGATTATAATGATAATAACGTTGATGGCAATCTTAAAGTGCTCTGCCAAATCCGAAGGAAGTGTTCATACAGTATGGTTGCAAGTACACGTATGATTAAAAGCACGTTATCCATATCATGTATTATTACCATTGGTTATATATAATTATATTATACATGAAACTTTTAAGTTGTGGTTTAAACTATATTGATATAAGTATTCATATATATATATATATATATATATATATATATATATATATATAAATACATATATATATAGAAAGATA
>JASKDV010204195.1:0-10690 GCA_032466395.1 Aegires albopunctatus
TCTCTCTGTCTCTCTCTCTCTCTCTCTCTCTCTCTCTCTCTCTCTCTCTCTCTCTCTCTCTCTCTCTCTCTGTCTCTAATCCAATATTTTCTTCCCCTTTTTACCATGCAATTTTTACTTCGATCAACTTCGTTCCGTATTTTGAATCAATCGGGACTGCCGGAATGGCCGGGATACATATTTGATCCCCCATTCTTTAACTGTTCACTATATTATCTAGATCTACTTTGAAGAATACAATGACGAAAACTATGGGTTCATTTGGAAGTGTCAGTCGATTGGGTTGGCTATTCAAATAACCAATGTCCGTTTAGGTGTGCCATACATTCGAGTACCATATAGACCTCATAGAACTCCTAGACCACATAGACCACATAGAACTCCTAGATCACATAGACCACATAGAACTCCTAGACCACATAGACCACATATAACTTCTAGACCAGATAGACCACATAAAACGCCTTGACCACATAGACCACATAGAACTCATAGACCACATAGACCGCATAGACCACATAGAACTCATAGACTACATAGACCACATAGAACGCCTATACCACATAGACCACATAGAACTCATAGACCACATAGACCACATAGAACACCTAGACCACATAGACCACATAGAACTCATAGACTACATAGACCACATAGAACGCCTAGACCACATAGACCACATAGAACTCATAGACCACATAGACCACATAGAGCACATAGAACTCATACACTACATATACCACATAGACCACATAGAACTCATAGACCATATATACCACATAGTCCACATAGAACTCATAGACCACATAGACCACATAGACCACATAGATCACATAGACCACATAGGAATCATAGATCACATAGACCGAATAGACCACATAGACCACATAGACCACATAGAACTCATAGATCTCATAGAAATCATAGAACTCATAGAACTCATAGACCACATATACCACATAGACCACATAGACCTCATAGAACTCATAGATCACATAGACTTCATAGAAATCATTGATCACATGGACCACATAGACCACATAGAACTCATAGACTACATAGACCACATAGAACGCCTATACCACATAGACCACATAGAACCCATAGACCACATAGACCAAATACAACTCATAGAACTCATGGACCACATAGACCACATAAACCACATAGACAACATAAACCACATAGACCACATAGAACTCATAGAACTCATAGACGACATAATTCATATAGAACACATATAAATCATAGAACTCATAGACCACATAAACAACATAGACCACATACAAATCATAGAACTCATAGACCACATAGACCATATAGACCTTATAGACCACATAGAAATCATAGATCACATAGACCACATAGACCATATAATCCACATAGACCACATAGACCACATAGACCACATAGAACTCATAGACATCATAGACCACATAGACCACATAGTCCACATAGACCATATAGAACTCATAGACCACATAGACCACATAGACCACATAGACAACATAGACCACATAGACCACATAGATCACATAGACAATGTAGACCACATAGAACTCACAGACCACATATATCACATAGACGACATAGACCACACAGACCACATATAACTCATAGACCAAATAGAAATCATAGATCACATAGACCACATATAACTCATAGACCACATAGACCACATAGACCACATAGATCACATAGACCACATAGAACTCATAGATCACATAGATCACATAGAACTCATAGACCACATAGACCATATAGAACTCATAGACCACATAGACCATATAGACCACATAGACCACATAGATCTCATAGAACTCATAGAACTCATAGATCTCATAGACCACATAGACCACATAGACCACATAGACCACATAGAACTCATAGATCTCATAGAACTCATAGAACTCATAGAACTCATAGACCACATAGACCACATAGACCACATAGACCTCATAGAACTCATAGATCACATAGACTTGATAGAACTCATAGATCATATAGAACTTATAGACCATATAGACCACATAGACCCATAGAAATCATAGATCACAGGGACCACATAGACCACATAGAACTCATAGACCACATAGACCACATAGATCACATAGACCACATAGAACTCACAGATCACATAGATCACTTAGAACTCATAGATCACATAGATTACATAGATCACATCGAACTCATAGACCACATAGAACTCATAGACCACATAGACCACATAGAACTCATAGACCACATAGACCACATAGACCACATAGACTACATAGACCTCATAGACCACATAGTCCACTTAGACCACATAGACCACTTAGACCACATAGACCACATAGACAACATAGACCACATAAACCACATAGACCACATAGAACTCATAGACCACTTAGTCCACTTAGACTACATAAACCACATAGACCACATAGACCACATAGATCACATAGAACTCATAGACCACATAGTCCACTTAGACCACATAAACCACATAAACCACTTAGACCACATAAACCACATATAACTCATAGACCACATAGAAGTCATAGACAACATAGACCTCATAGTCCAATACTACAGCCTGTCAATATCAAGATTCCTTAGAGTAAGAGTAAAATCAACATAAGAACCTCGGATTCCTCTTTTTTCCTTTTCTACTCCCGCTATCAGACCGCGTTTTTCACATGTCGCCAACACTTCTCTTTTTGGATTGAACATTTTCTCTACTTAAGTTTTAGTCTTCAATCTATTCATGTGGAATTATATTCGGATTTGATCTCTACTTACGGTTTGTAACCCATTTTTGTCTCTTCGTTGAGTTGAAAAGGTTCCAACATAGGATAAAATCGGAGATTATTCAACTCAATATTGTGTAGACCGTTTATATCTAAATCTAAACTAAATCTTGTGTACATGCCTCAAAGACATTCATACAGAATAGTGTTTACTTTCATTCTGGTCATCGACGTTTCGTGATCGCTCTGCCACTCCAGAAGACGACATGGCAAAGAAATTGACTGATCACAAACTGACAAAACTCAATTCGGTCGAGTACTACTGTCAATACGCCAAATAAAAATATAAATAAATAAATAAATAAAAAAGTAGTTTATACTATTAACGTTAATTAAAAATTGTATAATCTATGTTTGAAGTATTTGGTATAAAAATTGTGTAGGGTAACAAATTATATGTAGATCTAAAGTACATGTATTTCATTGTAGCCTATGTTTAAGGTTATCAACACTTTCGCTACCGTACTTCTAGCAGTGCTAGTGAAAATAAGAATGTCTATGGCAATCATTTTTAGAGACAGCGATGTCTGTCTATCCGAGTTTCTGGTTCTCCTATTACTTTTGTTTAGTTCATCTAAATGAATATCTATTTGATCATTAATTGCTTTAAAGAATATTACAACTATATAATATTTCTAGCTCTTTGTTTCTCTAAGGGTGTCCACTCCAACTGTTTCATGTTATTTATTGTACTACCATGTTCATATGAATAGTTATTAGTTATAAATCTTGCTGCATTTTTATGCACTTTTCTAATTTCTAAGCTATCTATTTGTGTTTTAAGATGGGGATCCAGACACAGCATCCATATTCTATAATTAGTTTAACTTAGGTTTAAAAATTTTGTTCTGTGATATGTTTGGTGGGCATTATGAAGAAAGCTAGAGTATTATTTGCTTTTTGGCAGACTGATTTCTTTTGGTCTTTCCGTCTTAATTCATTATCTTTTATAACTGTTAAGTATTTTGCACTTTTAGCTTCTTTCAGGTTTTGATTGTGTACTTTAGGGTCATATTCAATGTTGTTCTTTTTTCTAGAGTGAAGTAAACAAATATCTTTAAATCAAAGGGTGAACTAAACAAATGCGTTAACAAGGATTGAACTATATAAATGTTTTATCAAGGATTGAACTAAACAAATGTCTTAACAAGGATTGAACTAAACAAATGTCTCAACAAGGATTGAACTAAATAAATGTCTTAACAAGGATTGAACTATATAAATGTTTTATCAAAGATTGAACTAAATAAATGTCTTAACAAGGATTGAACCATCTAAATATTTTATCAAAGAGTGAACTAAAAAAATGTCTTATCAAAGAGTGAACTAAACATGTGTCTTATCAAAGAGTGAACTAAACAAATGTCTTATCAAAGAGTGAACTAAACAAATGTCTTATCAAAGAGTGAAGTAAAAAAAATGTCTTATCAAAGAGTGAACTAAACAAATGTCTTATCAAAGAGTGAACTAAAGAAATGTCTTATCAAATAGTGAACTTAATAAATGTTTTATCAAAGAGTGACAAAAAGTGAAATGTTTCAAGCAAGGCAAAGAAAAAGTACAATCTTAAATCTATCAATCGATGACAGGGCACAAACCCCCAACCACATGGCTATATCAACTTACCTACAGGATATTCGCCACCACCAATCCATCCTTTGGCAGCTCTGTTGAAGTCCTTTCCTTCTAGGATAAAGGGATCGTCAGCTTTCAGTGACGTGTTCGTTAGGCGTGGCTCTATGGGGGTCATTGACGGGGGCATGGGTGTAGTAGGTTGCTTCCGCGGATCAGAATATTGAAGGATCTGATTGAGTTTCCGGTTCCGTTCGATCTCGTTTAGGTGGGAGAAAGCCGCGTCTACGTTTCCACGCTGGGCAGCTGCGTCCCAAGGCGATTTTTCCTGGCGCACGGGTTGATTCAAAACGTGTTCCAGCTTCGATCTGGGTTTGGCTCTCCGCGCATTGTTTTCGTCAACCACGTATTTTTCCGCCCTGGTTTTCCTCTTCTCGAACATTCTCCCGCCACGACCTTTGCTAGCCTTGAGGTCAGCCACGAGATCAAAGCAGATGTAAGGAGACACCGCCTTGTGGTCGCATTTCGACGACTGTAGCCTAAGCCTCTCGAACTGGTCTTGAGTCAGCGCCATTTTCTTGTTGTCGTCTTTGGAGATACGGGATTTTAGATTAGGAATCTTGAAATAGAAGAGAGGTTTGTTTCCTCCCTCGTCTGGGCTAAGCTCGCTGTCCAGATCATGTATATTAGCCACATCACCAGCCGAAGAAGACCACTCGCTGTGTCCTTCGTGGATCCATTTATTTGCTTTGCGTTTTCTCTTCATAAACATTTTCGCTCCACGAGCGCGACGATTGGCTTGCGACGTCAGCGATTGGGATATGATCTTGCATAACTTCATTTGCTCGTTTATGGTTGGATAACTCTTTCCTGGCGTGTCATAGAAGGCGGAGTCAGCATACAACTTTTCTAGAATGACAAAGAGATGAATAGTTATAGGTACACATGAGCAGGTATTAGTACCGTGAAAACGATGAGTTAACATTCATACTGGTCAAGTGAATTTGGAACCTGGATAAATTAATCCTTCTTACATCTACCTATTATTTTCTACCTACCTCATATCGTGTGTATGACTAGAAACTTCATGAATTAGTAGCGCCAAACAGGAAAGGATTGCAGGTAATGATTGGATCAGGTAACCAATAAGTTGCTAAGCATCTAGTACAAACTATGTTGTATAATATTATTGTCATGTAGTTTGGGGGTTGAATACTTGTACCAGATTACATATAGAATGAAAGAACAAGCTACAGTAATAAACTCAACTCCTTTGTTATTTGCATAGTCAACTCCTTTCGTATTTGTATGGTCAATTCCTTTGGTATTTGTATAGTCAACACTTTTAGTATTTGTATAGTCAACTCTATTGGTATTTGTATGGTCAAAACTGTTGGTATTTGTATAGTCAACACATTTGGTATTTGTATGGTCAAAACTGTTGGTATTTGTATAGTCAACACTTTTAGTATTTGTATAGTCAACACTTTTGGTATTTGTATGGTCAAAACTGTTGGTATTTGTATAGTCAACACTTTTGGTATTTGTATAGTCAACACTTATAGTATTTGTATATTCAACTCTATTGGTATTTGTATGGTCAAAACTGTTGGTATTTGTATAGTCAACACTTTTAGTATTTGTATAGTCAACACATTTGGTATTTGTATGGTCAAAACTGTTGGTATTTGTATAGTCAACATTTTTAGTATTTGTATAGTCAACACTTTTGGTATTTGTATAGTCAACACTTTTAGTTTGGTATTTGTATAGTCAACACTTTTAGTTTAGTATTTGTATAGTCAACTCTATTGGCATTTGTATAGTCAACACTTTTGGTATTTGTATAGTCAAAACTTCTGGTATTTGTTAGTCAATACTTTTGTTATTGTAAAGTCAACATTTTTAGTATTTGTATAGTCAACTCTATTGGTATTTATATAGTCAAATCTTTGGTTATTTGGATAATCAACTCTTTTAGTTTTTGTATAGTCAACTATTTTGTTCTTTGTACAGTCAATTCTTGTGTTATTTGTATAGTCAACTCTTTTGTTGTTTGTATAGTCAAATATTGTTTTGTTTGTATAGTCAAATCTTGTGTTGTTTGTACAGTCAACTCTTGTGTTATTTGTATAGTCAAATCTTGTGTTATTTGTATAGTCAACTCTTTTGTTGTTTGTATAGTCAACTCTTGTGTTGTTTGTATAGTCAACTATTTTATTGTTTGTATAGTCAACTCTTGTGTTGTTTGTATAGTCAACTCTATTGGTATTTGTATACTCAACACTTTTGGTATTTGTATAGTCAAACCTTTTGGTATTTGTATAGTCAACACTTTTGGTATTTGTATAGTCAAACCTGTTGGTATTTGTATAGTAAAACCTTTTGGTATTTGTATAGTCAACTCTTTTGTTATTTGCATAGTCAACACTTTTGGTATATGTATAGTCAATACTTTTGTTATTTGCATAGTCAATACTTTTGGTATTATTTTGTATAGTCAACACTTTTGTTATTTGTATAGTCAACACTTTTGTTATTTGTATAGTCAATAATTTTGGTATTTATATGTATAGTCAATACTTTTGGTATTTGTATAGTCAACACTTTTGGTATTTGTTAGTCAACACTTTTGGTATTTGCATAGTCAAAACTTTTGGTATTTGTTAGTCAACACTTTTGGTATTTGTATTGTCAACTCTATTGGTATTTGTATAGTCAACACTTTTGTTATTTGTATAGTCAACTCTTGTGTCATTTGTATAGTCAACTCTTTTGCTATTTGTATAGTCAACTCTATTGGTATTTGTATCCTCAACTCTTTTGGTATTTGTATACTCAACACTTTTGGTATTTGTATAGTCAACATTTTGGTATTTGCATAGTCAAACCTTTTAGCATTTGCATAGTCAAACCTTTTGGTATTTGTATAGTTAACTCTTTTGGTTGTTTGTATAGTCAACACTTTTGTTATTTGTATAGTCAAACCTTTTGGTGTTTGTATAGTCAACTCTTTTGGTGTTTGTATAGTCAACTCTTTTGGTTTTTGTACAGTCAACTCTTTTGTTATTTGCATAGTCAACTCTTTTGTTACTTGTATAGTCAACTCTTTTGGTTTTTGTATAGTCAACTCTTTTGTTACTTGTACAGTCAACACATTTGTTACTTGTACAGTCAACTCTTTTGTTACTTGTATAGTCAACTCTTTTGTTACTTGTACAGTCAACTCTTTTGTTACTTGCACAGTCAACTCTCTTGGTATTTGTATAGTCAACTCTTTTTTACTTGTATAGTCAACTCTTTTGTTACTTGTATAGTCAACTCTTTTGGTTTTTGTACAGTCAACTCTTTTGGTATTTGTATAGTCAACTCTTTTGGTATTTGTATAGTCAACTCTTTTGGTATATATATAGTCAACTCTTTTGGTATTTGTATAGTCAACTCTTTTGGTATTTGTATAGTCAACTCTTTTATTATTTGTATAGTCAGCTCTTTTGGTATTTGTATAGTCAACTCGTTTGTTATTTGTATAGCCTACTATTTTGGTATTTGTATAATCAACTCTTTTGGTTATTTGTATAATCTACTCTTTTCGTATTTGTATAGTCAACTCTTTTGTTATTTGTACAATCAACTCTTTTGGTTTTTGTATAGTCAACTCTTTTGTTATTTGTATAATCAAATCTTTTGGGTTTTGTATAGTTAACTCTTTTGTTACTTGTATAATCAAATATTTTGGTATTTGTATAGTCAAATCTTTTGGTATTTGTATAGTCAAATCTTCTGGTATTTGTATAGTCAATTCTTTTGGTGGTTCTATAGTCAACTCTTTTATGATTTGTGTAATCCACTCTCGGATAACAATATTCAACCAACATACATCTTCATTTAGGCTCGAACATAAAAAGACCTCAACGAAACTAAGTGAACGTATTTGGAATTTAAAAGGAAGTAATAGCAAATATAAATTGAAATGGAAAATTGTAAAACAACTTAGACCTTGCTCACCGGCCAGTAAGTATTGCGTCTTTGCACTGAGGAAAAATTTCAAATAAACCAAGGTAAACCATACTTGAACTATAGAAGAGAAATATATGCTCCTTGCCAACATCGTAAGAAGCATCAATTGAGAGGTATAAGAAGAGATATAAATATAAAAAGAGATAGAAATATAAAAAGGGAAGAGCTAGAAAGATAAGAAGAGATTATTCCAAAACCAAAACAATGAAAACACCACAACTACAATGCTAACATCAACAATGACATAACATTAACAATGACATAACATTAACAATGATAAAACATTATAAATGAGATAACATTAACAATGACATAACATTAACAATGGCTTAACATTAACAAGGACATAGCATTGACATTGACATAATGTTAACAATGAAATAACATTAACAATGACATAACATTAACAATGACATAACAATAACAATGACATAGTATTAACATTGACATAACATTAACAATGACATAACATCAACGATGACATAGCATTAAAATCACATAACATTAACAACGACATAACATTAACAACGACATAGCATTAACAATGATATAACATTATCAACGACATAACATTAACAATGACATCACATTAATAACCACATAACATTAACAGTGACATAACAGCAACAATGACATAACAGCAACAATGACATAACAGCAACAATGACATCACAGCAACAATGACATCACAGCAACAATGACATAACAGCAACAATGACATAACATTAACAACGATTGTCTTACTGGTTTTGGAGGCTGATGAGTCAGGGCTAAGCTGCTCGTTCTCATAGTCGTAGCCATCGGGTGAGTGAGGAATTTGGGGGGAATACGGACTATCGTGATAGCCACTGTCAACCATTCTATTAGTGATTTCCACCCGTGGTGCAAAGATATGGTGCTTGTGTTGATGGTGATGTTCCATTTTGTCATCATGCTCATCTTCTTCGTACTCATTCTCAAAGTAGTTATTATTTCTGTAATTCCGATCAAACGAATGACATTAATATCACACTTACTTACAGTAGATAATAAAACGATTGACATTAATATGACACTTACTTACAGTAAATAATAAAACGATTGACATTAATATGACACTTACTTACAGTAAATGATAAAACGATTGACATTGATATGACACTTACTTACAGTAAATAAAACGATTGACATTGATATGACACTTACTTACAGTAAATGATAAAACGATTGACATTAATATGACACTTACTTACAGTAAATGATAAAACGATTGACATTAATATGATACTTACTTACAGTAAATGATAAAACGATTGACATTAATATGACACTTACTTACAATAAATCATAAAATGATTGACATTAATATGACATTTACTTACAGTAAAGGATAAAACGATTGACATTGATATGACACTTACTTACAGTAAATGATAAAATGATTGACATTCATATCACACTTACTTACAGTAAATGATAAAAACGATTCACATTAATATGAAACTTACTTACAGCAATCGTCTCTCCTTACAGTAAATAATAAAACGATTGACATTGATATGGAACTTACTGACAGTAAATAATAAAACGATTGACATTAATATGATACTTACTTACAGTAAATGTTTAAACGATTGACATTGATATGACACTTACCTACAGTAAATGATAAAACGATTGACATTAATATGACACTTACTTACAGCAAATGATAAAACCATTGACATTAATATGACATTTAATTACAGTAAATGAGAAAACGATTGACATTGATATGAATCTTACTTACAGTAAATGATAAAGCGATTGACATTGATATGACACTTACTTACAGTAAATGATAAAACAATTGACATTAATATGACACTTATTTACAGTAAATAATAAAACAACTGACATTGATATGACACTGACTTACATTAAATGTTAAAACGATTGACATTAATATGACACTTACTTACAGTAAATAATAAAACGACTGACATTGATGTGACACTTACTTACAGTAAATGATAAAACGATTGACATAAATATGACACTTACTTACAGTATATGATAAAAAGATTGACATTGATATGACACGTACTTACAGTAGATAATAAAACTATTGACATTAATATGACACTTACTTACAGTAATTGTTAAAACGATTGACATTAATATGACACTTACTTACAGTAAAGAATAAAACGATTGACATTGATATGACACTTACTTACAATAAATGATAAAACGTTTGACATTGATATCACACTTACTTACAGTAAATGATAAAACGATTGACATTAATATGACACTTACTTACAGTAAATGATAAAACGATTGAC
>JASKDV010204206.1:0-10690 GCA_032466395.1 Aegires albopunctatus
TTTCACGGCACTTACAAAGTCAGTGAGTGAAAAGTGTAAATTGTCGCTGAATGTGTTGTCTACTTGTCATTTTTTTGGTAAAAGTTGTGCGACAGCATTGCATCCGATTAAAGATCAGAAGCCCGCTCTTTCCCGTCAAAGAACTTGAGGCGTAGGTACTGAAAGGAGACATTATTGCATTATTTTACTTAATTACCTCCTTTCTCACTTATGCTCGGAATTACATTCAGAGGACGTAGTTCACACACCTTGCGCTTAGGCCTACCTGTGGTGGACAGATGACGTTGTACTGAACTTTGAATACATCAATGACTACTGCACTACAATGCATTTCAATAAGTACCGCTAGATCTCATCATCTTTTACAAGACCTATTGTATATCTGTAGGCCTATATTGTAGTTTGGTATTTATATAAGACCAGTAGGCCCCCTTTGCTGAAACAATTATTATAACGATGTTAAATCTATATAGCTGATTATGTTAGACTATGAAAATAAATTTTAAAAATGCTAATTTCTGACATCGGAAATCCAGCAACAAGCATGTTGTGATATATATTTTTGAGGCTTGGTGAAATAATAGTTTTTGTGGAGTTGGTATTAATTTCATAGCTTCAATAATGCATTAAATTTGTAATTCTCAAAGCTGCCCATGTCAGAGATTCTAAGTTGTCAGCCTATGTCGATGGTGCGGCCGATAGGTAAAAACCAAACACCGGCATCGCCACAGAGTTTTTGGACTTCAAGCATACATGGGTTTCCTTTATTATTATTATTATTATTATAGATTTTACATGTGTATTTATTTAATTCCAAATCCTTTTAAATACATTATTATATTCTTGTAAAGGGCTTTGAGCTTATTCATCAAGTGGGATAAGGCGCTATTTTTCCTAAACAAATGTTTTTTTACTTCTAATTTCAAGTTGTTGGTTTTTTTAGCCATTCAATAAGACCATTCATTGTAGTTTTGCTTCTTTACATAATTAAGGCCTTTTTGGGCTTAGTAAACAATATTGTAAAGCTATTTCAAATTATCCTCCCTTTCAGCTTTTGGGGTTGGCAAGTCTGTATTGGATTCTTATTTATTTTTACTCTTCTCAACTTTATTCTACCAGAGATGCTAAAAACATGGCTAAAGCTGTCCATGACGTGCTGGTCAAGATCTTAGTGAACAAGGGTAGTATGAATGAGGCAGGGGCTGAAGACTACATCAAGAAATTACAAACAAAGGGGCGCTACTCTGCCGATGTTTGGAGTTAACGCTTGTGTATTTTGTCAGTTTGAATTATTTTATTTTTTTCGCTTTGTGTTTTTCTCTCAATTTTGGATCTAAATCATGGGTTTATTTATTTATAATTGGAAATTATATTTACAAAGCATTTGTCAATATGCAAGGAGAGGCAATTCCATTAATAATGGCTGTTAAAAGTCGACCAATATTTATTGGTATTGAGAGTCTCTTATTTAAGAGCTGGGATGAAATAATTGTTGTCTATTTCAAGGAGTTAAAGGTCATGTTTGACACTTCTTAAAATATAGTGCCTGGGATTTTCTACTTTTTTCCTTCTATACTATATTTTATGTATTAATCCTTGAAAAAATTATAATCTTCTGGATAAGTGTTTGAAATAGTTTTGTTTGTCAACTGTGACTCAGAAAGTACTTATCCATTATAATGGAAAAATACTTTCTTTGCACTTCAGTTTTTTTATAAGGACCCCTTATATACATTAAACATTGTTGTATAGATAATGCTCATGATCAAATGTTAATATCAGATTACTTGAACTTTCATTTTGTTGACTTTATATTGTATTCACAGTGAAATATAACAAGAGATACAAACACATTTGATGGCCAAATTTTGACCCATTATTAAATCTCTAACAAGTAGGAAGATAATTTGAGTGATTACAATGTAATCAAATTCTAACTTTGAATAAATGTCTTTGATTTTACTGGAAGGCTCAAATTAATATTATTTTTTTTTAATGGTAACCACAATTGTTTTTTAAAAAGGAGTTGAACATTGTGGAGCTGTGCATGCAAATGATGGAAGAAAACATTATGTAAACCCTTGAAGAAAGAGAAATAGAAGTGGAATTTATAAAATAATGAAAACTAGATAAAAATCAACATTTTTTAAGTAATGTGTACTAGGAGAGAGCATAAGTGCTGACATTTGGTTGTGGCACCTTGAATTTTATTTATATCTAATGTCCTAGACATTGGTCTTTAAGTATTGTAATTGTACAGATGAAGTTGATACGGTCCTGTTTTTTCTTTGGTATTACATAATGATAGCATTAAACACATCCTACCTTCAATTTTTTCTATAAATTAGTTAACTGGATGGAAATAATTGTATTTGGGGGTTGCAATCATAGGTACAACATTAAACACATCCACCTTTAGTTTTCTCTACAAACTAGCTAACTGGGTGGAAATATTTCTTTTTTTTTTTTATGAAGCTACCTTCATGTCTGTAATATAACTGGAGACTTCTGATCGCTTTTCCAACAAGACCATCTAATCTATTATACATAGTTGAGAGTTTTTTAATTTTGTTGTATTGTCTGTTTTCTTATTGATTTATTTGTCAACATTTTCCCATTTTCCTAATTTTCTTCAATTTTATTTTATCCCAAATTATATTTGGTTTTCATTAACTAATGAAAATGGTACCATTCTTCAACATGTTAAAAATCAACTAACATTTTTAGGAGAGAAAATCCAATGATATAGAGACTGCATATGATCGTGATGTCAATGTGATATGTTGAAGCTCCCTCTCCATTTCATTATTTCTACAACTGACATTAATCCTCCTAATTATGCAATTATTTCAAGCATATCTATCAGACTAAAGAAATAGTTTTCTATAATGATTGAGGTGTCATGTATACTAGGGATGCAGTGATTAGTTGTTGAGACACCATATAATGCCTCAGTTGCTGGAACATTAAAGCTGATGGGGCTGGAACATTAAAGCCGATGGGGCTGGAACAAGGGTTGAAAATGTATCAGAGTAATTTGTTAGTGTGTATGAAGGATGTCTCTGTGTGGGTTTCATGATCTTTTAATTTATTAAATTGTAATAGATTTATATGTTATTACTATTCAACTAATGGTATCTTTGCAATGTGAGATGTAAAATTTGCATTAGTAGTTGTCATGCACCCTAAATAACAGTAAATATTATTTTTGATTTGTACTGATATTCTTTATTAACTAGGTATTACCCCTTTTTTTTTTTTTTTTAAATTAATTTATTATTATTATTTATTTATGATAATCAGAATTGTTTTAAACGCACAGTTATCTTTCATCTGGGGGTTTGGGGATTATATTTTTATTCTGGTTGTCGGATGTTGTGTTTTGATGTGCTTGCAGTAATTTAACAGATGTAAAATGATTTTCTCACCTTATATTTTCATCCTGTTATTGAGATTGGAAACTTCACAATACTTTCAAACATTTAAATGGCATGCTGACTCTGATTTTGCCGGTCCATGAGATAAAGTCAGGTCTTTGAAATAAACACTTTGTTGCTTCCCATCCATTTCATCCTATTAATGCTAAAGTTGGGTCCTTGAAAAAGTCGTTTGCTTTCACAAGACTAATCAGATTTTTTATATATTATGTTGGGTTGAATCATTATTATATTTCTCCTTGTAAAAGAGATATTCAAATCAAGACACAATGCAGATGAAAAAAATCATGGCATGGTCATATATAAGTGAGATAGTGCACTGCAAGTTGCTAAAGAAGTTTCTCAATCAACGCTGTGTTATTAGCTGCAGGTAAGCAGAATCAGGGTTATGATTTAAAAACAAATCCATCAGCAGATAATATGGCTAACATCTAAAGGATTGATATTGAAAGAATTGTTATGTTATTTTGATTTCCTATTAAGGTGTTTTGTTACTACTTACTTTACTCTACTTTACTGCTGGACGTTGTCCTTTTTCAACAGCCAATGCCAGGTTATGATATCTTGCTGTGTTTTTTAGTTGTTGCGGAGAGCACGGCATGCGAAAGGCACAACTTTAAGCTAATGTTGTTTTTTTTACCCCATGGCCGAAGTCACGAGGGCACCAGCTAGCCGACAGGTAGTTTCAAGGCATTATGGCGATATCGGCTTAATAGCATGAGATACATTCAATGAAACGATCATCACACTTACTTCTCAATGCATCCGATGTTTATAATAAAACAACATCACTTGATAATTCTTTCCAATGTCTTCTTTAAGGTTAAATTATGATAACGGTAGTACAAACCATTATAATCTTATAGGGCATAAAAGATTGTCCTTATTTTTCACTTGTTTTTTAAATATAACAATTTAAGATTAAGTTTATATTTAAACCCGAAGTATCGTATCTATATTTTAGTACGTTGTAGGTGTAGGTAATATGTTTACAAAGTTGCTCACCAATTTTCATCCCTGAGCAACGATTTTTGTACAGTCAGTACGTGCTTAAAGTAAAAAGGAAGAGGGAAAATGTGCAAGTAAGAGAGTGAAAATGAGAGAAAGAAAGAGGTAGCATGCAAGAGAGAGAGAAAGAAAGAGATAACTCGCATGATTGAGAAAGAAAGAAGGAGAGAATGAGAGATAACTTACATGAGTGAGAAAGAAAGAGAGGGAGAGAGAATGAGAGATAACTCGCACGAGGGAGAAAGAAATTGAGCCATAAAAAACTTGCGGGAGAGAGACAGAGAAAATATGCACGAAAAGAGAGAGTGTGAGAGAGAACACGCTTGTATTTGTGTGTGTGTGTGTGAGAGAGAGAGAATTATATTTGGAATAAATACTGTCGAGTCTTCCGATACTTCTAGTAAATAAAGGTCATGGGCTATGTCTGTGCAAAGTTGTGGTTTCCTTTGCATCGCTTTTTCTCTTAAAGAAATGTTTCTGTTTGTGCACACATGGCACAACTTATTAAGTACACCCATATGTTGTTGCAAGAAATGCTCCATTGTTTTAATTTCACTTTATTATTAACACTACAGTAGTGACAAAATAGCATGCGTGACAAGGCAATTATCTGTGGGAATAAAAAGAATAAGCACACAACAATGCAATAGTAATAATGCAAAACAACGAGATTAGACTCCGTGGAAAAAATTTACCCACAAAACACTCCACTAAATGTACTTTAATAATTCCTCAAATTGAAACCGATCGGTGGTCAAATAACGAGGTACTGAATGTTTAATTTTAATCACTTGATGAATGCAACACAGATTAAATAGACCTACACTAATTGATGAATAGTTCAAACACGAATATACGTAGATTTTCACACATGAAAAAGAGAAGAGTAAAGCAAGCATCTCCTTCAATGGCGTGTTCTCAAATGATATAATTATCATGTTACAAGCCTTTGAAAACATAAGATTTATTGAGATTTATGGTCCCACTACGACGTGCACCGATTGCCCTGCCTGTGACCTCGGGGCGCTATTCACAAGGAACTTACGCACGATTTAGAGGGAAATTCTCCGCCGTGAGAGGAGTATAGGCTATTGTAGATAGTAGGATTTGGTGGTAGTAGCTGTTGTCTTAGTTCTCTGAGGTGGATGCATTCAAAAAGATGATGATGATGTATTGTTTCGTCTGTTCTTTGGCAGAGTCTGCACAGTGGTTGGTGTTCATTTCGGATGCAGCTCAAGTGTTTGTTGAGTTTGCAGTGGCCAGTGCGGAGTTGAAATATTGAGCTTTGCTCCTGTCTGTTAAGGCAGTTGTTGTTTTTTTTGAAGGGTGTATTAGCATTGCCCTATGGTTGAAGAAGGTTCTTCCAGTTTTGCCTAATGCCCACTCATTCAGCCAATGTTGTTTTCCAAAACTTCTGATGAGTTCCCTAGAAGTGTGCAAGCTCACAGATGTTTCTTGTTGTGGTTGGACACTTCCAGCTTTTGCCAAGGTGTCTGCTTTTTCATTTCCTTGGATGTCAGTGTGGCCAGGAATCCATTGAAAGTTGATGCATGAATTGAGCTTGTTATTTAATTCATTTGTAATCTCAATTATCTGTGTTATTATAGTGACTGTGCTTGAGGGGGCCCAGACCCTGATTGGGACCCAAGGTGCTTTATTAAATTTGTATATGTGTTTATCTGTCTAACTCTAAGTGGTATTATTATGAGTTTATGTAGGTAAATCAATTGTTCACAAAGTTAATCTGTGTTATAAAGAAAAGAATTAATCCAAGATTTATATAAAAATGTCTATTGCCCTTTTGTGATTGATATAGACATTTTTGTATAAAGTGGAAGTGTGTTATTGTATTTCAAATGAAAAAATTATTTAAACCATTTTGAGACTGATTTTTTTTCTGCTCTCTTTATTTAGGCGGCTAGTAGAAAATGTGAGATGGACTTTAAACTTAGGGGGTACCATGGCCATGCATATACAATGCATATGAAGAAAAAAAACTTGGGCTGTTTATGAGAAATTCTTGAAAAACCCTTATATAACTAAGGTTGTGGAAAGGGATCTCCATACAAAGACTGACTTTTTTTTAGAATTGCAATTTTTGACATCAGATTGTATCACTATCAGTCATTTTCAAAAATCGATTCTGTTAATACTATCTAAAATAACTCATTGAAAATTTGACATTATTTGATATTTAATAAGATAATATGTTATGAAGTAACTAATCCTGAAATTATTAAAATTTATGATATGCTATTTTATTTTATTTTGGCCCACTTCTTTGCTCTCAGATTTCATTTTAATGAAATAAAATTTTTAAAATAAACGAGCATAGTCAATATTTACTTCCTCATTTAAACTATTGTTTTGTGTTATAAGATGATCACTGCATGTTAAAATATCTGATTTTTATTTGTATATGTGATATTATAAATTCCGATTTTTGATCCATATAAATTTTTCACATTTTTTTATCTCTTCTATCTTCCGCCCTCCTTGAAATCAAATGTTAATCTACCATTGTAAGTTATAATGCTCTGTAATTGAAGACTCACAATTAGATCCAGGTTGCTGTAAAATCTTATTTCTTTATTGTTATCATCAGCGTCACTTTCTCTGGAATCAGCTTCTAATTCAGGATCTTAGTTGAATTTTGAATGTTGATTTAAGATCAAGTAATCTACAATGACCTTAAATTTCTCAAAATTAAATTCCCACTCATTCTATGCATCCTATTGTCATCTTGTCTTTAAAAGGAGGATAAATCAATCCGGACACCACCTAGGTGCCTCTAAGAAATGAAATTGCTAAAAATGTCAGCATTTCAGACAACTGATGCAATATAAGTATGTCTGATATTTGAACAAAGCCAGCTGTGAGGAGTTCCATAGCTTTTGTACAAAAGTAAATAAAATTATTCATTTTATGGAGGCAAGGATTGAAGTTGCAGAATTTGTAACAGGAGATTGTGCACCACGATGTTACTAGAACTGTTAAAAATGGCAATCAACAAAAATTGGTCATTTGCAAATACCGTTAGATATATCTACACGTAATTCTAACTTTCCAAAGGCAAGAAGATGATAATTATGTGAAACCTGCACTCTTTTAATTAGTCATTATTCCCACAATAATATTGATATATTATTCATGACAATTTCCTTTCTTAAAATTGAAGTTATGATTCATCCCCCACTGATTAAATACAATATGGTTTGTTTTTTTAATATAAATGTGACAAGAGTTGAATATGAAACAAATTCAATAGGCCTATATAGCATCCTAATGCATTTTTACTTTTTATACATTTCATATTGCTGAAGAGGCAATAGAAAATTGATAAACACTCTAATTTCAAAAGATTTTCACCAAATATTCAAGTGTAAGATGCATTTATTGAATGTCTGTTATTTCCATTGATTTTCAAATGTGATGTTAATAATTAAATATTGTCTTGTTTTGCAATTGTCACTTTTCATTTTTTTATTTTAATTGTTGGCTGAGAATATCAGAGTGCATTTTTATATTTTGTACACAATCCTTAGAAGGAAATCTAACTTGAGCTCTAGAATCAGCTTACAGTATAAATATATTGTGTGATTCATAAAAAAAAGTAGCTCAACTTTGAGAGCACATGATTTGCTTATGAATCAGAGAAATCTAATGAAATTTCATGGTTGGCAACAACATTTATTTGTGAATAATTCCTGAAGTTTTCATTATAATCATGGATGTAATTACAAAGATACAAACATCTTGGCAGAACGTGTCTGAAAATGCAATATCGAACAAGGTGTGTTACATTTTTCACTATTTTCAGTGTTCAGTGGAATTGCCTTGTTCAACTTGTTGACAGACTGCTGGTAACTGTTTTTTCCAACTGCTAATAGTAATTCATGATCTGATTTTCTCTAAATTGATTTCTTACTCTTAGGTACTCTTCAGTACCTCGACTTAAATGGTAAGCGACATTTGCAATAGACCTTTTGTGATAAGAAATCCCACGCCTTATTTGTTGATACTGGTTAAAACCATTTTGTCATCATAACACAGCAGTAATCGTATATCTAGATCGGCGTAATGGAATTCTGTTTTGATTCCTGGCGGGTAATTTTAACGGACAGTATTATACAATGCATTACCAATGCGAACAAACATTTATTGAGCAGCAAGGAATCGGTGTTGCACCATTCGATATTACAGTTTTGTAGTCGTCATGTGTTAATTGCTGTATCCTTATATCAAACAAAGATAGACATTTGAAATTTCTACCATCAAGAGATAAATGATTGAAAATAATTATGTTAAAATTTCACAGTATTTCGAGAATTGATCTACAAAATGACATTAGCTCAAAGTTGAGTTACTTTTTTATGAATCACCCGATATAATGGATACTTTATATAGGAATTTATCCTGTTTAATGATGATTTATTATTATTATTAGTATGGTAGTAGTTTTTTAATTATTATTATTATTATTATTTGTATTATTATTATTATTATTATTACTAGCTGACCCTTTGCAGCGTTGCTTGCAATGCAATGATTAAACAAACAAAATGAAATAAATCCAAAATAAACCTTCAACGATCGTAAATTGAAAGTGAAAGTAGGTTGAGCTTGCTGCGGAGTGAATATCTTTGCCAACACATGGTCAAAATTGTAATAGAAACATTGAAATAAGAAAACTAATTCATATCTATTGCAAATGAGGCTCTTACTAGTCTTACATTAGGAACATATTTCAAAATTTTGATCACTAACAGATGGGTTTTTTTAATTTAAAAAATGCATATATTTGCCTCATACATTTATTTGAAGGTACATGTATTTGACTATTATTATTATTAATATTGTCATTCTTAATAATATTATTTTTACTAGAAGGGGCTTGAAAGAGCTGAATTTTTGAATCAACAGATAGAGAGTGAGACGCAGTACATGAATTGCAAACAGGACAGTTTATGGTTTTCTGATAATTAAAAACAATTAAGCCTTAAACTAAAAATTGGCTGAGCCATGACTAAAAGAATGTTATTTTATGGAAGTATGCCAAATTTGGTGTCTCTAGGTACTGTAGTCTTTCATCAAAATGTCAAGGTAATTTCGGCCTTACTTTATTATATTACATGTATTAATATTATTATTATTGTTGTTATATAAGCGCAATTATCAGTATCATTATTTTCATTGCTAACATCTTATGTTACATTTTGATATTAATCTTAATCAGTCTTATGCTTTGTTGTATCCATTATTATTTTTTTATTACTATTTCTTTGTTCAAAATCCCAATTTATTTATATTAAATTCCTTGGTTTTAGTTTAAGTTACTACGGTGATGACTTCAAAGTATCCAAGTTCGAATTACAATTTCAATCAAAGGGAAAAATACTGTGTATAAATTATTAGGCCAATCGTCATTGAAGTCACTAGTCTTTAACTTTAATCGATATTGCTAGGCCTAGGACACCTGATAGAAGGAATTTTGACTGCTTAGTTGCAAGGCTTGGTATAATACTGATTTACTGCACTATATCTTAACATGTCAACATTTTATTACTTTGACTAGGGCCCCAATTTGGGTTGGAGTAAAGTTGATGGATGGTTGAGACACTTTTATACGATCATTAATACCGTGAAAATTCAAATTAAGCTTTGAATTATCCAAATCAGGCCAGAAATAGTTCTAATTAACCAAGATTTTTTTTAACAAAGCCAAAAATGAAAAAAGAAAGAAAAAAACCTAGACATGGAGGTAATTTCGAATTATATGGAATGCACTGTAGTTTTCATAGATATTTGATATTCTTTCTATTCTTATTGCCTTTTTTTTTTTTTTTTTCTAGTGTTGGTTTGGTGCTCAATTCATTCACAAATTTAGGAGCCTTGTTTCTGTTTTGTTGGGGTTTTTTTTGTTTTGTTTTTTAATTCTGTCAGTTTCACTTTTTGATGATTTTACATTGTAAGATGGCATTCAAATTCAGTGTTCAACATGGAAAGGGAAAATAAACATTACTTTGTCTGTACTATCAACTTATACTCCTTTTTATCACACCACAGCCATATAGACTGCCTTGTCTTGTGTTCATCCAGAAATTTTAGGCCTTTACTCAATTCATGATGTACAGTCTGTGGGTCTTGCCCATAAATATTACAGTGCAATCCGCTTAAGATAAACTCCTTGGGACCAGAAAAAAAGCTTATCTTAAGCAAGGTTTATCTTATCCATTTTCAAGGGA
>JASKDV010204217.1:0-10690 GCA_032466395.1 Aegires albopunctatus
ATAGGGAGAGAGAGAGAGAGAGAGAGAGAGAGAGAGAGAGAGAGAGAGAGAGAAAGAGGGAGCGAGGGAGAGAGAAAGAGAGTGTATGTGTGTGAGTGAGAGAGAGAGAGAGAGAGAGAGAGAGAGAGAGAGAGAGAGAGAGAGAGAGAGAGAGAAAGAAAGAAGAGAGAACGAAAGATTGTCAAATATACAAAATATGTCTAGAAAGACATTTGCATTCAAAACACATACAGCGTATGGACAGGAATTTAGAGAAAGGAGACTGGGACAGATATAGAGATTTGAAAAGAGGGAATATAGGTTCAGGGGAGGGAGTGATGGAGGGGGCACGAAAGAGAGGTAATTCAGATTTCTCATTTACGGTTGAATGTCTCATCTCCATTGAAATCTAGAGTTTTAAGCTGCTTGTTGAAATTGATTCTTTATCCATCCAATATCGGGACCCTTTCTTTTCGTTTCTTTACCTTTTGTTTTACTTTTTCCATTTCTCAATCACGTGCCGCGCGTCCATCAGATAGTGTTCCCCGTTCGTCTCGGTGCCGCTCGTTCAGCGAGCCAGTTATCTTCCTTGAGTAAAGAGTTTTCCTCCGTAATGACTTATCTCCCACCGTATCTCAATGCCCTGCTATGACTTCATTTCAACATTTTATTCCTCCCCCACAGGCTTCGTTCATCTCTTGATCATATCTCTTTCTCCTATCGTCTGTTTTGGTTTTGTTTTTCGTTTTTTTTCCTATGGATTATCATCTTATTCTAAGTGTTGGATACATTTTTACGTGTGCCCCCCACCCTTTTTTTCCCTCTCTCTCCACCCTCTCTCAGTCTTACTCTCCTTCTCTTTCCCTCTTTCACTCACCCTCTTATTTTCCACTCCTCTTTCTCACTCTGGGTGTCTCTCTCTCTCTCTCCCCCCTCCCTCCTCTCTCCCTCTCTCTATCGTTTTCTTTTCGCTTTCCCTCTCTCTTTCTCTTTCTCTCTCTGTCTCCCCGCCTCTCTCTCCATCTCTCTCTCTCTCTATCTCTCTGTGTCACTAACTATCCATACGTCTCAACCATTCATAAAATAAAAATGAACAAATAAAAATATAATTTCTCCACATCGCTTTAAAAAGATTCATTAAAGTTTATTAAGTTAGATACAAGCAATACACTCTTCCAAAAATTCGTATTACATGAAACACATTTTTGGATCCTTTGATAAAAGTGATTGCAATGAACTCAGAAAATCTAATTCTAAAATTCAAGGCGGTAGGGGGGGAATTCATTCATCTGATTATTGGTCTGAAAATAAGTTACACCGATAAAAGGTTCCATCGATTATTTTAACATATTTATTGTTCGTTCTTGTTGTTTGTTTCAGAGACCATCAAACAAATTAATTTATTTCCTTCTATTCCAAAGAAAGGCATTAAAAAACAAACGCAAAGAAGAATTTTTTTTGCTTTTAAAAACTAATTGGTTTAAGATTTTTCTTTAATTTAAATTAATTATATTATTATATATCATATTAAAATCTCTAAACCCACGTTTTTCACTGGTTACCGACATGTTGAATATTCAGTTGTGTTTTGTTAAAGGACAAATTCATAAAGTTACACTATTGCATGAATGGATATTGTTTTTATTTCCCATTAAAAAGAAGATTGAAGAGTTCCATCATCATAAATATTGTCGTATAGCTCAGGCGATAAACAAAATGTGTCCGAGGGAGTGAAGTTTGTATTTGTTTGCTTACCTTCTCTCCTCCAGTACCGTCAGGTACATATGACAGAAAGGGGAGTTCGCCATTCCTGGAAGTCTTGTGCCTTGTCCATCAGGTTGACATGTGGGATGTTGCCTATTCTCTTGTCTTTGATGTTGGGTTTATTAGATAAAGAATAATTAAAGGCAATCAAAGAATCCTGTCTATTTCGCATGGAGTTATTAAATACATTGATATGACTGTCTTTAATTTTGATTTATGGAAATAAACGATATGGGTTTAGTTATGGTACTTTCGTGAGCTTACCGTACTTTTCAATGACTTACTGACTCGAAGTTGTATCGCAGCCCGGTCTTAGGACATGGCCACTTCAGCTGCTGTTCTCGGTGGGATTTTCGCTGTAAATGATTCTCCATCGTCTACGGTCCCCGGTGATTTACCGCCGCTGGTGCAGCTGGTCACCTTGGTTTTTAATTTATCCACTGGTTCAGCTGGTCACCTTGGTTTTTAATTTCGTCCACTAGTTCAGTTGGTCACCTTGGTTTTTAATTTATCCACTGGTTCAGCTGGTCACCTTGGTTTTTAATTTCATCTACTGATATAGACGGGAGAGATCTCTGTTATAACAACGATGATAAAGATAAATAATTTGATCGTTGTCTATATGTCTTTACTTCCGTTGCGATGTTATGTAAATTTATGCTAATGACGGAAGAGAGACAAAAAATGTATATTTTTTTATAACTGTAATGTTCATTAATAGATTAAGGCTCAACCTCAATTTTTGCCAATTAAGTGATGGGATCGCATTTGCCAATATTTATGTCAAAAGCACTTTTTAATCCACATCTGATGATAATAATTAATTGATTGAAATATCAATAAATTTCACCACTTTAGAAAAACAGTACGTTCACTTCGATTCTACAATCGATGGGTGCTTTTGAATTTGTAACTAACAGACACTTATGAAAAAAAAAAAGAAAAAAAGCTATAAGCTCTTAAACGAATATGTATATCTCTTGTAGCACAATAAGTAAAAGCTGTTCTGAAAATATTTAACACCGAATATAGAAAACGTAATAAGCTAATATCAAGAAAATAAAGCAATCATCCGGAAACTTGAAACTGCGTGAAAGAGGCGTGAACAATTTCATTTGATACATAATGGCGTTGTATTAAAGACATTCATCTCTAATATGAACATATCGTTTAAAACTATATATTAATACGAATCTACCATTTAAACTTCACATGGTAGATTAGGTTTACTATATAATGTATTTCAGATAGCGTAGGCTACGCTGTTTAAGGTACTATATATAATCTAGTCAAGTCAGGATTATAGATCTGAAGATTTAAATGTATTAGGCCTTTCCTTAATTGCCTAGTGTAGCGTGGTCTCTAGATATCTAGATCTTTTTATTCGATGTTTTATTTCTATTCTAAGAAGATATTGTTAAACTAAAGATCAATTTTATTGTCTACAGTTATTAAAGTGATTCTAAATGTAAACTTTAGAGAATCTAGTTTGAATAGAACATTAATATTTAACAAAAACATTTGCTTATCCGCACTGGGAGGGAAAATAGCGTCTCTCTTGTTAGGCCTATCGATAATTGGCTAGTCTAGCTAGGTCTCTCTTTATTCGATTTTTATTTCTATTCTAAGAAGATATTATCAAAATAAAGATTAATTTGATATTCTATAGTTTTAAAGTGATTTTAAATACACATTTTAGAGAATCTAGATTGAATAGAACTGTAATATTTAATAAAAAACATTACTGACCAGTTGGCTCCTGGAGGCAAAACGGCGTCTTTGCTTCAAACCAGTAATCTTTGACGATGAAAAACAGCTAGAATCATTACAATGGCTCCACTTTGAATTTTCCATCCCCTCATTCTCATAGAAGCGAGTTGTAATAAAGCAAATTAGCTTCAATTACAATGTATGTCAAAATACAAATTAGATTACAGAAAAGAAGAAAGGTTGTAAGTAACATTTCCTGTCAAAATTAAACTTATCTCTAATATGACTATATTACCACTCTAGGCCTTAAATCAGGACTAGAACTAACATCATAAGTGTGGGAGAGATGTTGACATTTGCTTTTATTTACCTTAACAGAAAGTACATAAGCTAGGCTTCTTTTTTCCTACCATAATGTTATGTTGTTCCCCTATTTCTTTTTTCCAAAATGACATATAGACCCATTCTTCCTCTAACCATTCATCGAGCCAGAGAATAAAAGGAAAGCAAAAAAATAAATGTCAATAGATCACATTTGGCGCGAAATAGAATGAGATAAGAAATGATTTCACAATGATTCACGTGGTGACGCCTGCTGCAATAATTCTTTCATGAAGAAAATGTAATCAGAGTTAAGATGAGGATTTGCATAACTCAATTATACATTGTGATAAGAAGAGTGATTCATTCGACGTTTGATTTGCTACAACAAATAATATGAGGAGGAGTTTTACTTTGGTTAATGAAAATAATAATATTATTCTATTATGGGTGAAGTTAACTGATACTAATATTCTATTATGGGCGAAGTTAACTGATACTAATATTCTATTATGGGTGAAGTTAACTGATACTAATATTCTATTATGGGTGAAGTTAACTGATAATAATATTCTATAATGGGTGACTAACTTGCCCAACTAGTAATGGCGTTCAAAATTGGGGTCGCAGCATTTGGCTCGTAACGAGGATTCTCCTTGGTCAAATTCAATGAATTCTATGAATTGGGGAAGATGATTATGATGATAATGATGATTATAGCGATAATTCAATATATACATATAGCCCTGGCCTTCATGGCAATGTGCCATATCCTAACGCTCTTCATTCCTAATAACACTAATTCGTGTAGGAAAAGAAGAACCCCTCCTCATTGTGCTTTTAAATTGACCGGTAGACGTGTTTTCGTATTTCTTCTAGTTGATGCATAAAAAGACACGAGTTATACTGAGGACATCATTCAGTTGTATTAATGTCTTAGATCTCGTGTTCTCAGCGTATATACAGACCAGACTTTTGTCAGGCCAGAAACATGAAATACAGGCGAATACCAATTGGATGGAGCGGAAGAAGGAAACATTACTACCGTTGCGGTCTGACTGCAGTATGCTAGGTTAGTGGTGAAATTAGTGCATACGTCATTTCCTGTGAGGTCTTTATGGACACTATGAATTCGAGTCCTTAATTAATCTGTCCTGATTCAGGTGAGCATTGGATGGGGTCAAATCTGTTTTTTTTTTTTACGACTGTTGCAAACTGACTGCAGCCTGTGGACAAAGCGAGTGGTGGAATATACTGTTAAACGCAAACATTCACTTTGTGTACGGTCTGAAAGGACGCCGTTGATTCGATGCTGTAGACACAGACAGGCAGACAGATAGATCTGGAGCGACGGAAATTACAGAGATAGAGTGTCAAAGAAAGAAATAATACATTTACAAGAGACAGGCAGACATGAAGATACAGGGAACGTGAGAGGTGGAGAGACAGATCGAAAAAATACACGAAGCGATAACCGGAGTAAAGTAGATCTTTTGATCTTTTTTGTATAGATCTAGTTTGAGAACAAATTGAATTGAAACCTCTTGAGCTTACAAATTAACTCTAGACATTCCGTCTGTCGGTTTACATTTCAAAATCGATATAACCGAAACAGTTTTATACTCCACGAATGAATATCTCAGCATGGACCGTAGCTGAATTTACATCAACAGCAATATTGTAGTAAGTAATGAAATATAATATGTCTTTGTCCGGAATAAAAATCTTTTGGAGATTATTAAATACTGTATTGGAGTAAGTTTTTTAAGTATCGTTATAACAGTGATCATCGTTAAAGTCTAATTTTTAAAAAGTCATTTTAATAAGTGATGCTTATAGTCCGCATCTCCGGAAACAAGAACAGGCAAGGTGGCAGAACGGTTAGCCGTTGGACTCGCATGCGAAAGGTCGTGGTATCTAGGTAGAGACACCGTCTTTAAGTCTTGGGCAAGGTTATTTACACGAATTGCCTACATTTGCAGCGCTGTTCCTACGGCTGACGCTCGATGACGGTAAATATCAAAAGACAAATTTTCCTTCTTGGATGAATGAAGTGGAATTTTAATTTTTCTTAAATTTTATATTTAAGTTCCAGTAATGTACTTCAGTTCCTGTCTGTTTTGTGCAGTGATGCGTTGCGTCTTGCAAATATTGTTGAATTGTAGATTCCCTCTTTTGAGATTTTGTCCAAGGGTGTTGCATGTGGCCTATCTCATCCCCTTGTAATTGTCTCTGGTTAGTAGTTCAGAATGATATTAAACATACTTTATCTACCAATAACAACACATGAATATCTTTATAATTATTACTTTTAAAGGATGCGCCATTTATACTCATAACTTTACAGACCAGCTCGAACATAATATAATGTCGTGATTACCAATTGCGCAATGGACTTACAGGGTTCACTTTTGCCAAATACTCATGTGGGTCAAATGACCCATCCTTTCTAAAACCAATGGGTCATGACCATAGTGTCTTCGTATCGGTTGGACAACCGCAATTTTTCACTTTTTACTATTGACTGCTTTACTATTTTTGACACTAGAATCTCCCTTTACACCTCTCTCTGGGTTGTCATTGTTTAACACTAAAATCTCCCTTTACACCTCTCTCTGGGTTGTCATTGTTTAACACTAATATATCCCTTTACACCTCTCTCTGGGTTGTCATTTTTTAACACTAAAATCTCCCTTTACACCAGGACCTCTCTCTGGGTTGTCTTTTTTTAAAACTAGAAACTCCCTTTACACCTCTCTCTGGGTTGTCATTTTTTAAAACTAGAATCTCCCTTTACACCTCTCTCTGGGTTGTCATTTTTTAAAACTAGAATCTCCCTTTACACCTCTCTCTGGGCTGTCATTTTTTAACACTAGAATCTCCCTTTATACCTCTCTCTGGGCTGTCATTTTTTAACACTAGAATATTCCTTTACACCAGGACTTCTCTCTGGGCTGTCATTTTTTAACACTAGAATCTCCCTTTACACCAGGACTTCTCTCTGGGCTGTCATTTTTTAACACTAGAATCTCCCTTTATACCAGGACGTCTCTCTGGGTTGTCATTATTTAACACTAGAATCTCCCTTTACACCAGGACATCTCTCTGGGTTGTCTTTTTTTAGCACTAGAATCTCCCTTCACACGAGGACCTCTCTCTGGGTTGTCATTTTTTAACACTAGAATATCCCTCTCCCTTTACACCAGGACCTCTCTCTGGGTTTTCATTATTTAACACTAGAATCTCCCTTTAAAACCAGGACATCTCTCTGGGTTGTCTTTTTTTAACACTAAAATCTCCCTTTACACCTCTCTCTGGGTTGTCATTTTTGCTGTTGCTCTAATGTTTTGGTCCCCTTTGTCATTAATTTAATGGGACATTGTTTGAGTGCATTTGACGCAATGTACAAAGTTACAATGGGCCAATTTGTTCCTATATGCGCCAATTGGCGCCGGGGTCGTATCAAACATGGACTTAAGGCTTTAAGGGTTCAAGAAGGTGGTTATTTAGATATATCTCAGAGTCGTTAAAACATAATAACTATCAATATCATGACCACTCGCTTTACTCGGCTAGGAATGCTTCAATATAGCAAGTAAAGATTCTTCAAGGGCCAATATTTGGTTCGAAGAGTGGGAACGCAATCCGGCTTTATTGGCGTGAAATTGAATAAAGATAAATAAAGTTATATGAATTATTAATTTACATCTTGGACATAACGTTAGTTGGTTGTAGCTTTTACTTTAACTTAGACGATACCAATTGATACTCGGACAAGGGGGGGGGGGGGAGGAGACATGTTCAAGGCGGTTATACCGAGGTCGTTTGGGCCTAGAATCGAACGTAAGACTTAAAATCATTAGAGCGATAGTCCTATCGATGAACCTTCAATATGGTAATCATTCCAAAGCCAAAACGACCAACTTTTGGCGGGAATCTGAAACCGGTTCAACTTCATATTGTTTCATTTACAAGCGTCTTGCTCTTCATCAAAAGATGTCACGGGCAGATTCAGATCTAGATAAAGTTATGCTTCAAGTCTCAAAGTGAGCAAACATTTTGGAATTGCCCCGATTAGAATAATGAACGCGTGTGATGCTATTGTTTTTGAAATATTCCATATTTGTAATAACATATTTATTATGGTCCTCATGATAAATCCATATGTATAGGAAACAACGCGTGAATATAAACCATCCAGAAAGAACACCAGATTTGCCCTTTCTGTTAACTTGGAACTAGTGATATTTTCACCTCTGTAATAAATACGGAACACAATGATCCAAAACCTCATCACCAACACCGCCAACAACGACAAGAAAACAACAACACCAAGAACATTAATAACAAAAACAACACACAGCCTTCAACGCGTTAGGAAACGTGAATGGATTTAATTAAAACGAGGTTTGACATAAATGCTGGTCAAAGGTTAATAACCCATACTTTTGGCGGTAAACGACCTACATTCAAAAAGAAGAGAAAAAGTAGATCCATATTATGTTCAAACTGAGCTTTAAAGTGCCAATTTGGGCCAATTTAGTTGAAGGACACATTTAACTAGTCCATAATACAGATAATTATGAAAGTCGTAATGCTAACGCGACTATTATCGACATAAAACATAACGCTTTATGGTGTTTCCTTATCATACGAGTTGCTAATAAATGTCTTTGGTTACTTTTTAGATCCATCTCCATTACTCACCTGTGCTACGTTCCATTATAATCAGTTTTAAATAGAAAAGCTGGGGCATATTAAAAGATGAAGGACGCATAAAACGATTTTATTATGAAGCTAAGTACCGATACTCCAAAACTAATAAGGAGAGGTAGCGATCAAAGTACGTTTAAACGTTAGCATCGACACAACCATAGCCATCTATGGAGGGCTTAAATGTTCATCAACATATTATTTATACGTGACAATGACGCAAGATATAACTAAGTGTTTAAAATTCCTAAACTTAATGCTGCATTAATTGTCATTTTTATCTAGGTGTGTTTTAACGCTAAGCCATTAGTGTTGTTAAGTCGATATCCTTTAAATTCTACTGCGACGGGATAATTGGAGGCACCTGTGAGGCTCTCTGTCATGCAGCGCCCTTACGATTCTGGAGGATGATGGGATCAGTAAGCAGTATGCGCTGTCTAAGAATTGAATGCGTTGTTCCTTTTATTCAATTTAGCTTCGTCTAGGTCTAGCATATCATAGGTTTTAAGTTTGAAACTGACGTTGACGAGATACATCTAGCTTCGTGGATGCCAAGCCAAGACATTAATAACGAAAACTTGCATTGGAATGCCAATTGACTAAAGTCATTAATGAATTATTCTGGGATGAATAATTTGAACACAAACATTATCCTCGCCACTTCTAGAAACTTGTAACCATCCACAAGGAATAACAAGACCGTTGATAAATAATAATTTTTGAAATCCAAGTTGGAGATAAACAGATTGCTTGAATTTAGAATTTAGACAAAGTGCAAATTGCAAAAAGGAACAAAGCGATGTAATACCAGTGATTAAATATCCTGAATTAATCTTGTTGAAGACTTCTTGCGTCAGTCCATTATCTGCCCTGGGGACCACGTGCTTCAAACAACGATATATAAATACTAAATGTTATTTAAAGACGACAACTCAATTAAACCTGCCGAATGAGATGAAAGAATGGAGTCCTAGGAATCTTTGCCATGCCTGGCCTGTGAAGAGACAAGTGGGGATCATTCATTGCTGCCCTGCCATCCAGCGGGTGTCGAACGCTGTAAACTAAAGGAATGAAAATATATTATAAATTAGTTTCTTGGCTTATTCAAACCAACATTGTGAACTTAACATAAGTCTACTTTCACTCTGAAAGTTGATGCTGTTGCTCGTCGAAAATTCCGGTACTTATTCCTTGAACATCAACGGTTGCCACTAGGAATTATCCCATTACAATTCAACCAAATTTCAAAATACATGATTTACATGTATAATAGAGACAGACGACCGCCCACCCTTCCTTTCTCCAAAACCATTCACGCAGAAACATTGAATCTGGTCCGTACGTAAGTAACGCAGAAACATTGAATCTGGTCCGTGCGTAAGTAACGCAGAAACATTGAACCTGGTCCGTGCGTAAGTAACGCAGAAATGTTGAACCTGGTCCGTGCGAATGTAACGCAGAAACATTGAACCTGGTACGCGTGTGTAACGCAGACATATTGAATCTGGTCCGTGCGTATGTAACGCAGACACATTGAACCTGGTCCGTGCGAATGTCACGCAAAACATTGAATCTGTTCCGTGCGTAGGTAAAGCAGAAACATTGAACCTGGTCTGTGCGTGAGTAATGCAGAAACATTGAACCCGGTCCGTGCGTATGTAACGCAGAAACATTGAACCTGGTCCGTGCGTATGTAACGCAGAAACATTGAACCTGGTCCGTGCGTATGTAACGCAGAAACATTGAACCTGGTCCGCATTAATCGAGTGATGTCATAAATTTTAAGAGTGAATCAAGCAATTTTTACAATTAAGTTTCCTGTTGTGAATAAATCATCAAGAGCAATGTTCACTCAGAGTTGATGGGAACGTCATGGATGTTGCTGGGGTTGCAGCTTTTCCGCTCTTTGATGTTTTTATTATTAAGTTATTAAATACATTTAGTTGTAACGATAATAAAGTGCATTGTGGGTTACGTTGCCTTTACTCTGGCTATTTGATGTGGAGATACGAAAGTTTATGAATTAATCCCATTAAAAAAACCAACCTTGGGCTTATTATAATGAAATGGTTAGGGTTCCTCTCTTTCCCTCTTCTCTATACCTCTCTCCTCCCCGTTCTTTCTCTCTCTATTTATCTCTCTCTCTCTCTCTCTCTCTCTCTCTCTCTCTTTCTCTCCACCCCTCCTTCTCTTTCTGTCCTCT
>JASKDV010204239.1:0-10688 GCA_032466395.1 Aegires albopunctatus
CAACCAAGAGGGGAGGAGAGGTTGATCGGCGGATTGGCGGAGCTCCGACAATCGGCGGACAATTTACAGGTCTGCATATGGGATGGTTGTTGAGAAGTGACAAAGTCCCAAAGAAGGTAGGTAGTAATTTTGAAGGCATGGAGAAAAGAAATTATTCAAAAATTTAGAGGCCAGAAAGAAGATCAAATGAGGACTAAAAGGGTCAACTGAAGGCTATGAACCTCAAAAGAGGGCCAGCTGAGGGCTATAAAGCCCAAAAGAGGGTCAATTGAGGGCTCTGTGACAACCCTGAAGAAAGAAAGTGATAGAGAAAGAGTACTTTAGATAAGTGGGCGGAGCTTAAATTATATGCTCGCAGCTCTTTTTCCTACTTTGCTTACAACACAACCTAAGCGTCTTTTCATTAGGCCAGGTGGGCAATTTTGACCAATTTCAATGAGGCCTGCCAGCCATGCATTCATTGTTCTCTATCTTTGTGTGTTAAAAGCCAATCATGGTCCATGCTATGCATGTCGCCACACATACCATCCAGACATTCTCATGCTTTATTCATGGCATAATGATCACAAACTCCACCTAAATCTTGCACCTGATAATTGATAGGAATCTTTCGTTATGATGATCTTTTTATTACACGATGTTATTCTCAATTTGAGACGATGACCATTTTCCCCGTTCCGATTAACCGGCGGGCATTCTAATTAACCAGCATAATTTATATAGGATTCCCAGACGAATCGTTCCAATTAAGCGGTGTTCCAAATACCGGCTTGGGCTGCATTAAAATGTCTCAACTAAGGGACTAAACTACTGAGAACATTTTTCTTTTGAACTATCCGATCTAGAATAAAATCCTTTGGAACGAAACAAGTAGTCATATAAGTAAAATTAAAAATTTTTAAAAATATAATTTTTAATGACTCGTTGTATGGAACCGGCCGCCATACTGAAAATAAACATTGATCACTAACAATAACTAATTTTTCAAAAGTATCAAAAATTGTCAATTTCTTTCACTTAGGTATACTTAATGTTAGATAGATAGTGAGAATTAGTTTTTCTCCTGACACATGTTAATGAAAAAACAGCTTTCAAAAAAATGTCATTTCCCATGGTTAAAATTGTGAATACAGTCATAAAATTACATTTAACCAGTACATAAACATAAAGCAACCAGTATCCTATGGTTTAAAACCAACAGACTCCTAATTTTTGCTCAATCCGCTTGTTGCCATTATATCTTCATTGACCCCATTTTTTTCAAGATTTCAGGAGTTTTGCCCCCGTTTAGTCCCTTAAAGAGACAATATCAAAGAATGTATATCTCCACCCCCAGTCCTACTTACCTCCAGACATTCAATAGCAAAATACAAACAACACAAGCAACAACTTACTCGCTAGCTGCTTTAGGATCCTTGGACATTTGACCCAAAATCATTTGCATGGCAGGGTCACTAAGAATTTGCTGCACTTCAGGGTTAGACATGGCCTTTTGTTTGACTGCTTCTGGGTCATCACTTTCTGCCATCAATGATTTTTTGTAGCCTTCTAAAGCTTCCTATTGTAAGAGAAACAGATTGATACATACAATCATTTTTATAATTTTTGTTTTTGTTCTTGAGAAAATATAGTTTCAAACTTTGAAGGGGAAATAAATAACAATTTAATAAAAATCCAAACAAAAATCAAAATTATTCATATTTAAATCAGATCTTGATTGAAAGACACAAGAAGTCGACAAATCAATGGATTAACTAAATAAACATTCCTAGCAAGTCCATGGACATAAGCAACGGACCGTTAAAGTCAACGAAAAGAAAGAAAGGAAGAGAAAAGGCAATGGTAGGAGGAGAAAAAAAGCAGCATTATTTAGTGCCAGCATGGGTAAATAATACAGAAGTCACAATTTTAAAATGTACAACAAGAAACAATGGAAACAATATGAGATAATAAACAATCACCTTTCCTAAAGTGTGCATTGGAAACTTGTACAAGATTTGACAACAATTTATTTACTGAACAGAGAGCAGACGTTCCCAAACTTTTCTTTTTGCCTTGCGCCCCTAGAAAACACAACTTGTCTTCTCACCCCCTATGAATTAGTTAAACATTGGAATTTACTTCCATTATAATTTTTGCCAAATTCACAAATCCAAGGTTTCAAACCCCCTCCCCTGTAAGTGAATCCCATAACCCCTGTTGAGAACCCATGACGTAAAGGGATACATACACTGTTGTTTGCATCTATCTCTAAAGCTTTTTGATAAGCCACACTTGCTTTGGTAGCTTCTTTCATGGCAAGCAGTGCTGCTCCTTTCCTTAAGTAACCTTTCACTGTAATTGTAAAAAAGAAAACAACACTATCTTTAATGATATATATATATATATATATATAAACTTTCATCTCCAATTGGACCAAGAGAACAGAATCAGGCTTTCTGAACACGGGCATATTATTGAATAGAACACAATCCATTTAAAAAATAAAATCGAACAAATTTTAATTAAACCTTTTCAATATGGAGATAAAATTAAAAGAGTGTAAAGGTTAAAACAAGAAATTCAACCAGTTGGAGCATTTCACAATCAACAGTTTGCTTCATAAAACTCCCAACAATCAATGAGGCAACATACAAAAATAATAACTTGAGCCAGTTCAGAATCAAAATGACAAAGTTTCTTTAGCAATGTTGAAATTAAGTATATATAACTTTTGTTTTCAATGTTGTAAAGATAGAATAAGGATAGATCAACATTTACTTACAAAATGTGGGATCTAAACGTATACATTCTTCTGTATCTTTCAGGGCCAGGGCAAATTCACATAATTTTGTGTAACAAGCAGCCCGGTTGCTATATATTTTTGCATCATCTGGATTCCTTTTGATAGCCTCTCCATAATGTTGTATAGCCTTGGGGTAATCCCCTGGATGAGGAAAACACAAATCAAATTATTACACAGAGTAGATGGAAAGAGTGAGAAATCAATGACACACAATTTAAAATCTAAACTCTATAAAATGATAATTAAGGCCTCATCAAAGAAAATCACCAGCCAGCCGACTAAACATGCCCCATGAATTTTTATCTCATCAATAAACCCTCCCCAAAAATTATGTCTGAGAAAAATGCAGCGTTCTTCAATCCTTAGACTCAAAAACAGAATCTAAATCTAAATCTATCTTCTAGCACTTCTTGAAGTCAACAAAACCTAGGATCTACCTTCTAGATCTAGATTTAATCTAGAAATCCCATTGGAATCTGAACCTAGACCTAGATCTATAGCCTACTGTTAGATTTAATATAATGATGATCACTCAAGAACAACCCTTTGTTTTCTCCTGCAAAAACACCACAAAACTAACCCCTTTGATTCCATACTAAAGAAGAAGAAGCACCAGCGCTCCAACTCCAACAACAAAACATCGTGCTAAACAGAAAACGAAAGTGGGACAAGTTTCATTCATTCATGTCTCAAACAAACTTTTTTCGCATGGTTCGTAATTTTTTAGTTTCACCACTTCATGAATATCTTCTGCCAGTTTTTTTCCAACTCATAATATTGTCGGAAACAAGAGAAGTGAAGGATTTATTCAGACTTCCGGTCTGAAAATGTCTGAAAATGTGTATTGGTATCGATAATAGCGCTCGTGTGTTTAACACAGTCAGAGAGTGTGGTGGTTGGCTTCTTGGTTGATATTTTGTGTTTGTGTTAGTGTGTATTGGTATAATTAAGTGTATTTAATGATGACTGGAATGATTTAAAGGCTGTTTGAGTTTGTGTCGGCTTGTTTATCTCATTAATTGGATCAGTACAGCATTGTGGAAAGGATGGGAGACAAAATTGTCTAAAATCAGACGAAGCATCTGCATCAAGTCATACCCTCCCCACACAGCACGGACTCCCTGCTGATTCACAAACAATGCCGACAGAGAATGAACAAAGAAATTGTGAGGTCGTGGCGCATACAGTGGGACCAGCCAGACAGGGAGATCGGGTTGGGGTTGAACACGGCTAGATTTCTACCCGTCATTTTCTGATAGATTTATTTAAGAAAAAAAAAAAAAAAAATAAAAATTAAAAAATAAATAAATAAAAATTAATTTAATTAAAAATATCCCTCCATACTATTCACCTTCTGTCCGTGCCTCCGTACATTTGCTACCTGTCAGTAATAAGTACTGACGATCCGTACTGGTAAGCATCTCTGACTTTTGTTTATATTTCACAAATTTGTCAACAACGAAAAAATCTTTTTCAGACCTGCATGTGAACCTTCATCGGATTATCTGAACTTTTTTCTCTGCACTTTCCCTCATCAAATGTACAAGAATTTGCTGTTTTTTCAGCAATAGGTTTAGTTAAAGACAAGTTAAGTTTAAGATTATATTGGCATAAATACAATAGCATCATATAATGGCCATAAGTTATCTAAATTGCTTATATCTACACAATATAGAGATCTAGATCTAGACTCTAGATTGTGTAGATTCTACATCAATTACTTAATATCACTTTACTGGAATTCAAAGAAATTATTCATATTCTGTTATTCATATAGATCTAGATCCACATTTAATAGATCTAGAGCTAGATACTATACAATCACTTACTGACCTGATTGCAGAAAGTTTCTAACATAGATCTATATTCCTAGAGAATGTCTTGATTGCAATCTTTTTCCTCTAGATCTAGATCTCAAGAATCTAGATCTAGAAAATCTAGATATCTAGATCTAGATTCTAACCAATTCCATCGAAACTTATTCCGAACACCATTTTTAACTGCTTTGAGATCTGCTGACCGATCTAAAAATTGTTCAGGCATGGTGATATAATTGTAAACTATACGGTAGATAATGTAGATCTATGATGTAGACTGGAAAATTGCATTCACAGGCCTACAATAACTACTTCCGTTGGAATTCCAACTCTGACGTCGAAAAACAAAATTGACGACTTTCTGACTTGCTGACAGTTTTGCGACTGTGTCAATCTGGAAATTGGAGACTCTAATATATGTGAGCACAAAAAGATCGATCGGGCCGTGATTGTCGGAAAACATGCAGGTCTGCTTTTTTTTTTAATGAATAAAACAATTAAAAAAATACATTACTGTGAAAAGTTTCATTAGAGATCATGGCTACTGGGACACGAAGGAGAAAATCAAATTCAGTTTGCTCATATTGCTTAAATCAAAGAAAATAGAATTCTTTTTAAAAAGCAAATAAATAAATAATAAACTAAAACCAAATGTTAAATGTAACTACCTTTTTTGAATGCTGCATTTCCTTGCTCTTTCTCCTCTAAAGATTTTTCAGGATTCACATATGCCAAACGTTCTTTTTCCTTAAGTTTTGCCTCCACCTGTAAATAAAGGTCGGCAATCGGCAATAAAATCTTCCATAACAAATGCAAAGCGAATACAAATTTAAATTTAAATAGAAAGAGAATTTGAATTCTTTCCTTACTCAAAACCAGCCAGAGGGAAATTAATATCAATAACTTAAATTTTCGTAACTCATTCAGTGAACAGACTCCATATACTGAGTAATGTTCATATTATTATGGTTAGGAGAGAGGTTAACTGTATCCAGAAAAAATAATCATATAGTATCAAAACTTCCCGGTATTTTTAGTTAGAGCAAAGTCAACTCAAATGCGAGAATACTCGTCAGTAGTACATGGATAGGGCTTATGGCCAGCGAGATAACTCGTCAGTAGCATTGAATGAGTTATAAGGTTTTAAAATATCTGCATGCAAATTATCATAAAATTTACAACAAAACTATTGTCAAGCCTACAGACATTATTAAGCTAAATTTATGAACATCTTCTTACAAGGTATCATCTAGGTCTAAGGCTTCTTGCATTCAAAAATCATGAATGAATAAAAGTGAATGAAAGGAAATGAATCAAAATTTATAGCAACTTACTTCATGTGTCTTCTTCACCATCTCTGGCAGACGATGTTCAGCAAGGCTTTTGTAGTAGTAGACCAAAGCTTCTGAGAGGTTGTCATTTTTGTAGTGAGCATTTCCAATACGTCCTAATGCTCTGTGGAACACAAAACAATCAACTAGTAACTGTTATAGTTATTGTCAAAATGGTGGAAGTTGTTGCTGTTACAGTATTTTGGATTAGATTTGACCAAGTACTTGAACAATGATATTGAAAGAGGACATTATGTTATTAGACAGCAGATACCATTTCATCAGAAAGACAGTGGTTCATGACATCTATTCATGTCATCATGTTGTGAAGAGTTAAAGCAAGCAATGGCATCTGAACAAGCATTCACAACTTAACCATTTATCCTTGACTCAAGTCAGATTGCCAAATCGCTGTGACTCCAGTAATGAAACAGCAGAATGGAGAAAATAGGTTTGTAAATTATAATGCATAGATTTGAACTACAGTAAGTTGGCCCTTTTCGTCTTTACAAACGATCTGGTAGCTTACAGTTTCGCTGCACCTGATCAATGTGTCTTGAGGAAGTGTGGTTGCCCAGGCCCCCTTTCTTCCCCTCATATCTTGACGTTTCCTACATATTTCAGAAGAGAGACAACGTCAATGCGTCTGAGTAATACAGGGGTGGGACTCACTTAAGACCGTTACAGAGGAATTCTCTCTCACGAAACGTCTTTTCAGAGGAAGGTTACGAAAGACATAGCGCAGAATTTATAACATTATATATTATTTTATAGAACATCATTTTAACGAGGACCGCGAAGTCAACTTCCGAGGATTTCCGCGTTTCCGAGGAAGAGTCCCACCCCTAGTAATAAGAAATTTGTAGAGGTTTCACTCTAAATACTCTAATAGAGACCATGGTAGGATTTGAATACTACCAGAATGGTGGCTGGAATAGCCAGTTCTTATCGATTTTCAAACACTGAAAGTTGTATTGTCATGCAAAAAGTGCTGTGGCCCTTGCTGATGTATGAGAGTTGAGAAACTCGAATCAACCATCAACAAGTATGCCAGAAAATGACTTGGGTTACCAAAGTGTCCATCAGGTGTTGCCCTCTACTGCCGACAAGCAAAGCTTACACTACCATTGAGGTCAACAACAGAAGAATACAAACTTGGCATGGTACGACTGTTGCTCATGTCTGACAATGCTGTAAAATCCACAGAACCATCCATCCGTACTGGCAAAAAATGGAACCCAAAAGGAGACCGTACAAGATGCTGTGCATATGCTCAAATTGAAAGAGGTGATGGGTCACACACAGCATGATCGGGAAGGATTTGGCAAACAAGTGGAACTGAAACTGTACTAAGTGAGAGAGGTGAGGAACATGGTGTTGACTGAAATCAGGGACAAAGAAGACAAGAAAAGAGTGTAAAAAGCAGTGCAGCAACCCCAACAAGGCCAATGAGTTTCATCATCTGAGCGACATATGATCTCCTACCAACAAGAGCCAACCTGAAAAGATGGTATAAAGAGAGTGAAAAATGCCCTCTCTGTAGAGGCTATGAGACGCTAAAGCACATTCTCAACGGATGCACAGTCGCTCTCTCATCTGGTCGATACACATGGAGACACAATGGGGTACTACAATGCCTCACTGAAGTAATGCTGAGTGCAATAAAACAATCAGCTGATTCAGAGATACCGAAGAAGAGCTTCTTTCTTCAAGAAGGCATCACAAATTGAAGTTAACACAGAAAGGCCTGGCATGTTGGATGGTATTGATGATTGGAAGGTTTCCACAGATCTTCCCAATCAAAATCCATATCAGCTAGAAATCAAACAGACCAAGGAACGGCCAGATTTGGTGGTTTACTCGAGATCAGCAAAAACTATCACCCTCATTGAACGCACTGTTCCACACGTAGGTAACATCGAAGATAAGATTCTTCTTCGTGGTAATGGGTTCTAGAGGATTTCTTGCAAGTTCAATGTATACCTTACTCAAACCAAAAACACTGAACAAAGCAGTGAGGAACATCAGAACAACCACAGAATTTAACTCCTCCTGCTGGATATCAGTCTAAAATTAGATGGAGGGAATTTCCCAAGTGAGGATAAAAAAGCTACCGCAATAATAGAAGCTTTAGAAGATGCACCCATATGTGACTCCAGTGGCGAAGTGCATAATACAGACCTGTAAATAGCACCTCAAAATATTGTCTGAAAATCATCAGTCATCTGTGACCCTATAATTAACCCCATCTCCTAAGCACTTTATATGACATTGTCCTGATTCAATCATTGATTGATGCTCTTATCTTGCCTATTTCTACCCTTTCCTAAATACAGGTAAAATCATTGTTTTTCATTAGGCCTATCTTTTAATTAATTTAGGCATACGGTCAAGGTTGGGAATAGGGATGAACAGGGAATATAAAAGAATACCCAAGTGACTAAAACAGCCTAGATTTAGTGTGTGTGAATATAGATTTAGATTCTAACTTCACTTTGCCTGCATTTGTTTGAAGCAAGTACCTGAAACCTACATCTATAAACTAGTGTGCGTGCAAGATCTAGATCCAGTATATAAAATCTAACCAATGTACCCTAAGTGACACAGAACCATAAAATCTAGAAGTAGTATAAAAACAACATCCCTAATTTGAAAAGTGACTTATTTCAAGAAAAAATAAGTTCTTTTTCATGTCTAAACTAAAACAATAACAAAATGTTATTTTAAGCTCAGTAAATAGAGGTGAGCTGAAAATCAGGCCGTGCCACTGGGTCTAGATGACTATAGATAAACATGGTAGCCGTTGGTGCCTTGGTCTAGATATCTAGATTATAGATCTAAATCTTCTAGCACTCTTGAAGTCAACAAAAGGATCTACAGTCTAGATCTAGAACTTATCTAGAAATCCCAATGAAATCTGAACCTGGATCTATAGCCTACAGTTAGATATAATATGATGATCATTCAAGAACAACCCTTTGTTTTCTCCTACAAAAAATCATCAATTGGATCTGAGTCTGTCTGAATGTGTGTACAGCAGTGTGGAAAAGTTGGGAGACAAAATTGTCTGAAATCAGACGATCGTCTGAGGATTTACAGGTCTGATAATAGCGGTGGACAGAAATGATTTCAAAAAGTGGCTGAATCCAATGGCGCGGGTTTGATTCCCAGTAATGACAAAAACTTTGGGAAATTCAATAAAAGGCAGTATTGGGGCACTGAATGTCATGATCTCGGTGTGGCCTGGCCTCCAAAGGCAAACAAAGGAGGTTCTCTTCTCTGAAGACCCAATACTGTCTCACTCTGTAAAGAGTTTGCAAAAACAAATTACATGCGCAAAGGCACATGGGACCTCCGAATTTAACATCTCCGCTACGACTAGGCACTTATATCCTGTCTTTCATTTCAACATAAAGCCTGAACTTACCGAGATTTTAACTCGTGTCGAGCATGTACCAGCGATCATCTTTCCTTCGAAGGCCAGTTTCAAGCTACAAAATGCAATTAAAACATACCTGATATAATTAGTATCAAATTTCCATAGAAAATTATCTTCTCATCATGCTATAAGCAAATGGTAAAGGGTGTGTCCTAGAGCAGTCTTTGAGAGTTGGAATGAAAAAAAGCCAATCTCACCAGAGACGTTCAATAATAAATTAAACAAAAAAATTCTAAGAAGACCAAAACTGAACACTACTTACTTTGCTATTAGGGAAAATTCAGCACGATTTTCTCTTCCAACATCAATGGCTTTCTGACATGTCTTGATGCATTCTTCTATATTACCTTGCTCATAATAAACCGCTAAAACAAGAGAAAGAAATACATATAACATACCAGTAGTTGACCATCTGCCTCAAAAGAGTAACAAATTAACAAAAAGATTAAATCAATGATAGGAATCATTAAAAAATTGCATTAGAACTTATTAGAAGGAAAAAGTTTTTGATTTCATAATGCAGGCAAGAGTAATTCAGTAAATAAATCAACATCTATAGAAAGAAGTATGAATTTTTATATGACGTTCATTTAAAAAGTAAAAATAAATTTACTGTCTGCTACTGCTTGATTACTGCTTTTAAAAAAGAGTTTATTAATAAAAATCTTGCGAGACAAGAAAATAAATGTGAAACCAAGAATCATTAACTTACCTCCTTTATTATTCAAAAATGCCATATTAGTGGGGTCCAATTCAAATGCTTTGTCATAATGCTGTATTGCAGTTTCAAAGTCTTTCTTTTTGTATGCTACATTTCCTTTCTCCTTTTCAGCGAGCGACTGCAACATTACAAAAACAAACACATTTTGAAAATAGTAGTAAGCTTGTAATTCATTCCAGAAAAAATAAGATCAGGTAGGTGGTAGATGAATAATATATCTAGACTTACTCTACATGGTGCCAAGAATCCACTATTGGCTTGATTTAACGACGTGATATGTTCTCACTTTCAGTGTAGCTGGTGTAGGGAGATGCAAGGCTACTTGCCAAAATCGTGCAAAGCACAAACTCCCCGTTGATACCTGCCAATATTATTGTGATGGGGGCTAAGATAAAAAACGGTCATAAGTCATAAGCTGCTGCTGCTGTGTGCGCTATATATATCTTCCTCTTTATCCATGATTATGTCTCCCTCATTCTCTAAGTTTTATATATAATTTGTTCTCGGTGCCTAAAAAATTTTTAGATGTTCAATCTACAGATTCGGCATCTAAAAAAATCGGCCTCGAACAAAAATGTTCGGCATCTAAAAATAT
>JASKDV010204250.1:0-19910 GCA_032466395.1 Aegires albopunctatus
CCCCCCCCCCCCCCCCCCCAAAAAAAAAAAAAACCAAACAAAACAATAAAACCAACTCATGCACACACATAAACACAGACACACACGAACACATATACACACCAGAAGCCGGTACTTATGACTAACTCTACACCGTGCATCAAGGATTTCATCCTCCGTGTCGTCACTAAGAGCATTATCCGGTCAATGATATCTACCCCAGTCAGATCGATGCACTCATCTTTGACTTTACCAGTAGCAAGATCATTTCTTGTAAGTTTCTTCCTTTCTCTTTTCTTTTTTTTTATCAAGCTATAGGTGTGTGCCTATTAAATTTACTCTGAGGCACAATTTCATGATTAGCAAGTTACTTCTGTCGACCGTTCATGATTTTCTTTTTCCATGAAAAAGATTAGATTAAACGGCTCATCATCAAAATCAACCTTGTTACGGAGGATTTGAAAAAGGGGTGGGGGGGGGGGGGTTACCCCTACATTATTTGTACCTTCTTCACTGATTAGATAACCCCTAATTACTACATAATGTAAGCATCGGGGTTGGCCTGATCTATCTCGCATCCATCATCGTCATTAAGTGTGCTTTTAACTTTGCGTGCTATGTTGACGCTGATAATTGTCTGTGACTCTGTGAGTACGCACCGTGTGATTGTTATTATCAGACGATCCGACATAATACCATTTGTACTTTTCGTCAGAAGCTATAAATAAACGTCTGTGCTTGCTTTGAAACAATAGGAACATGGAAAAGGCGAAGGAGACACAATGAGTGGAACGAAATAGATATTATGAAGGAATAATAGATGCATTTTGGAAGTTTTAAAAAAGATATTGGTGAGAGTTTAGATTATGCGAATAAATGGAACTATCGGGTGGGACAAAAAACCAAGAACCAAAAAAAACCAAAAGGCATAGGAACTTTGAGCTTCAATATTGTCTTTATTTGACTATCGATTTCAAAGAAATTTTTCACAAAACTAGGAACGCTATTTTTACATTAGTGTATGAAATTATATTAGTATGTATGTAGAAGTAAATGCACAACAATTTTTTGACGAGACCAGTTCCAAGTGGAAAATATCGAAATGTGATTTTGCTCAGTTGTGACTTATCGGAATAGATTCAACGGTCGTATGATTCACGTCTGGTTTCCAGCCAGAGCAGATGACTTACTATGGTGGATAAAATTACATTCATGATAAAATCACTTCAAGTATTGAATAACGTTTCTCATTTTCTCTAATCTCATTCTATGACCAAATTTAAATCCAAATTTTCACATACGTCATTACTGTGTCAACTTTAGATCTCATTTTAGTTCTATATTTATCGGCATAACTTGTAATATCTAGATCTAAATCTAGATCTAGATCTAGACATGGCCTACAGCATCTTTTGGAATGTCTTGAAATGGCAAAAGATACATTTTCATATTTGATACGAAGAAAACTAAAGTAGAAAGTCACACTAAACTCCTCCATGACAATTTGCTGCCGATTTGTCACCATCTCTATCCAAATGATGGTGACTTTAGTTTAAAACTATGTAGCAACTTCTCATTCCAGTCTTTTAACACCGCAATATTTAAGAGAAAGCAAAATGAACTTCATTTCTAAAGATGAATGGCCACCTCAGTCACCAGGCTTCTTGTTATTTATTTTTTTGATTATTATTTTATTTACCCACCCGGTAGATCTAGTTGTGAAAATATGAACTTACGGACGGTTAGAGTGAGATATCATGGAAGACGTTTATGGACTTAATTTAGGTCATGCAGGTTGACAGCAGCAGCTGTGATAGAAGGAAACACACTGCCGACAAAGTAACAAAGAGTGATTAGATTAAATGAAACGTAGAAGGTGGCCTTTCAGATAGATTCAGTCCTGCAATGTTCCGTTAGAAATTGTCAAGCACCTAAATTTCATTTGTCTTCCTCCATGTAATAGCAACGTTTGGGAAGCATGGATTTGAGACAGAACAAATAAAATAGAAAAACAAGAATTCGTCCATTGTCAATTTTATGGATGAAAATCAAATGAAATGAAATAAAATGAAATCAAATACCTTCTAATAAATATGACCATATTAATACAACTATTTACAAAACCCTGATTAGATCTGTATTGGAATATGGACATTGTATTTGGAGCCCTATATTTAAAGGACAGTCTATATGTACTGCAGCGAAGAGCGACCACATTATTACATGTTACCCTATTTTTTTTATACGAGGAAAGGTTGAAATATCTTAAACTTAGGCTGCCTTCGCTGAAATACAGAAGAAAGAGGAGAGACCTTATTAAATTATATAAAAGATTGTACACGGAATTGACAACCTTGACCATAATTTATTCTTAAAATATTCCCATGTAACTTTCACCAGAGGTGACAGATATACGATAATATATGTTTTGGGTTGTTCAATGTCTGTAAGATAATTCTTTTATTTTTAGAACTGTACACATGCTTGGAATAATTTGACATTCGACTAAGAGCTCGAAAAGTATAAATTCTTTTAAAAACGCTGTGGAATGGGAGCTCCATGATATCGTGTTTGTTTATATGATTTTTGATATTTTGGTGCATTGATAAAATTGATCATGAAATAAAATACTGGAATCCTTTATATTTTAATACGAAGAAGAACGCTTTAGATTTGGACAATTTTGGAGGATTATTGGATAGTGAACTGTTTAACTCTGTTAAGTATATGATCATTGGTTCCTATAAATTGTTCTCTTGTTTAATGACTTCATCAGAACATTTAAAGATTATTAACAAAAAGCCGATTTAGCCCTTAACCTGATATTGTATTGTATTGTATTGTAATAAACGTATACGGCAATTAGTATGCACTATTCCAGTTTGACTAAGGCTCTGAAACGACACCATTAAAAATAATATATAACTACGACCAACATTTTGAAATATTAACATCTTCCTAAGGTGAGAAACTCATAAGCAATAGGGATGATTATAAATTATCTTATTTTTAAGTTTCTATTATTATTTTGACCAAGCGTTGACGAAGATGTCATTCCGCAACAAGTCCAATCTAATAAGTATTGCGAGCAACGCAATTTTTGCGGGAAACGATGTTGCTTTATTAATTGTAATGTTGTCGATTAATTGTAATGATATACACTATCAATAGATGAGGGCAGATTTGTAAAGCATATTTGTCAGTAAAACATTGCGTATCCTGTGCGTGTTTGCCGGTGTGGCCCGTCATAAAATAGAATCCAGCATGACTCCGGCGCGTCAAGTGTAAATAGTAATACAAGTACTGAAAGAAATTGAATTTGCGAGGGAGATTCGTACTACATAATAATGTACCTTATGATGTAGGCCTAAGAAAAGGAGAAGATTCTAGATTTATGCATCTCAGTGGGAGACTTGAGAATCTAGATCATATTATCTAGTTCTAGATATAGATATAGAGTTACAGTGCTGCAATACGTCTAGTCACACGTAGCCTAATTTGTTACTCATCTATTTTCATTGAGCCTAATTTATGAAATGTTGTAATCTAGATCTAGATCTATACATGGACAAAAACGTATTTTCTCTTGAGATCAAACATGTTTCAATTCAGTGTTATTTTTGCCTCAAATTTTGAAGCTGTGAGTCAATGAGAGTATGCAAAGTATTTGATTTAGATCTAGATCTAGACCTATTTCTCTATATAGCCACTATAGGCTATCTAGATCTAGATCTAGTTCAATCTAGATTCTAGATCTAGTTTGGGATCATTCCTACCTGTAGATTTGATTGAAAACGATTTGGTGAGTTAATTGTACATGTTCCCACCATGTGATGCTATCATGTATAATGTACCGCATTTAATCTAGATCTAGAATTTAGAAGCGTTTGTAAAAACCTAAGTTACGTTGACAGCAGCTGGACACCGCATTTTCGAAAGCGAAAGAAGTACAGGGACTTCCCGATATTATATGTTGAGAAAAGAATACATGTACTTTGTATAGTGATGTAAATGGAGCTATACATAGAATCTAGATCTATGCGGGAGGTGTTGTTATTCAATTTCAATTTTTTTTTAAACTTGTTTGAATTAATTAAGAATAAAAACACGTTGATTTTGGTAAACAACACTTATTTACGCATATACCAATCCATCAAATAAAGTTCCATATTTTTTATATCTGCCAGTCAATCTCTGCGCTTTGGTAAAAAATTTAATTGAGCCAAAGAAGCACAATAATCTCCCTTTCGCTATATATTTTTAAGAGAGATATCTCTTTTATTTTCCTCAGTCTCACCAAAAGAAATGTTATGAACTGGGCATCATTCCGGTGCCAACGTCAGTGGATGATTCTCAAATTGATTCTGAGGCTCTTGCTGAACAATGTCGCATTTCACGTGAAGCACAGATACATGACTCAATGGATGCCCAAACAGCATCTGGCGATGATGATGATGATGACGATGGTGAAGGGGAAGAAAAAGAAGATGATGATGAAGATGAAGACCCAGAAGATCATTCATTTGAACTTGATGGTAAAGTTCTCCCATTGTCACCCAGAGTCTTGAAGAGGTACGAACATTTTCAAAGATCTTTATATATATATAATGTTTGCAACTTAAATTTTTTTTGGTCTGAATTGTGAAGTAAATTGGAAACCAAAGTGGATTTATAATCCAAAATGATTGATCAGACATAATTGCACATGAGCCGTTTAAACTCAGACATGAATGAACATACACATAAAGAATAAAGCGATAAATTCTAAAACTTATGTTTTAAAAAATGAACCCACTCAAAATGTCCATTGAACACTTACATACAATAAGATGACAATGCCCTTTCACGATGAATGATTATCATATAAGTAATTCCAATTAGGATTTAAATAAGGGGTTATAATAAATAGGATGTAAAGAACGGTGGAGAGTTTAACTAGATGATAGAGGACTCTGAAAAGAGAAAAATAAAAACAAAGGTAGTAAAAAGCCGAAAGGTTAGGTTGTGAACATTTTCTAACCCTTCTTCTGTATGCTTTAAATATACTTGCTTTATTTTCTTCTTCTGTTTTTTCACTCCCTTTTTATCTGATCTTTAGATTTCCTTTTAAGAATTCTGATAAAAATCGTTCTTCCATTTTCAAGCTTGCTTTAATACTAAAAAAAACCCCCAAAAAACTGATGAATGTTTGTTTTAGCTTCTGCTATTTCATTTCCCTTATCTTTGTTAACATTGATTTGCTCACAGGCAATCATCCATTGATGAACCCATATTTAACTTTGGTCCCAGTAAAGGCAAGTCGAGGCCTTCTCTCGGTCAACTTAGTAGTCACTCAAGGTAAGTCATCTGCATGTGAATGATCCTTTATGTATAATGATAATCTATACATTTTATATTTGTGGACTTTCAATCTTCGGATGCAAAAGGCTTTTGAACCACTCATCTCTCAGACTTCAAATTTTTTATAGTGCATCTGGGTTGATTGAAGGGGGCAGAGTTTATATTTTCAAGTCTGAAATTCATGTAGTTTATTGTATTAATCATTATTTGTTTCATTTTAAAATGTTCATTGACTAGATCTAGACCTGCATTATACATAAAAAATGCATTCAAAACAGGAAGACGTGAGTGGTACACATATGTAGTTGTGAACTAAGACCAAGGTTCCAGAGGCAATATCTAGATTCTAGATCTCTAGGCCTAGAGAAAACAAAGAATAGAATATTAGATCTAGAAGTGATATGCAATCCCAACCTAGAATCTAAATCTAGACAAATCAAAGCAGAACAGCCATTTTCAAAAGTTTAGACCTAGGCTATTCCTTTTAACACTGTCCAGTTTACATGTTCATTGGTGACATCTTATTGCTCAATTCTCGCGAATGTACAAGGCATGGATATTATTATTAGATCTAGAGATAGATCTAGATCAAAGACAGTATATAGAGGTACAAGTCTATGATCTAGATCAATTTATAACAATTAGATTCTAATAGGCCTAGATTTGGATCTAGATATATCAAGTAAGTATCAGGAGGGTAGCAAGGAATGTATTGAATGTGAAACTTTCTTGTGAATCCACTTCTGAGGCTTTTTTTTTTTTCCTCATTCGATTGAACTCCGACAGTGATTTTGGTTACAGAACAGGGAAGGACTAGGGAAATACATGTAGTAGATCTAGATTTGGGTGTAGGGCTAAGATTAGGTCCTAAAACCTGAGTGAAGCTGGGAAATCAGTACTGGATACCTACCTACCTACCTCTGTATAGAGCTTTTAGACTTGGTGTAGTCTCCTTCGCTCCTCCTCATCTATTAGTGTTTGGACCAATTCTTGTAACTGTACAATTTATTCAAATTTTTTGCTGATACTGTGGTTTCTTGCAGTTTATTCCAGTTATTCTTTACATATAAGTCTTATTCCTTTTTTTCTCTCTTGTTTTGTTAGCATTACATTTTTTGCATCTAAAATTGAAATAAAATAAATAAAATTTGATCTTAAAACAAAGCATATATTTTGTACACCAGTCATTGTGCCCATGATTCACTGGGGAAATACATCCTTTCACAATGGAAACTGAATTATTTTTTGTATAGAACAATAGAGAAGAGTTATGGCTTCAATAAATGGAGAAAAAAATTAACACCTGTATAACTATTTTTCTGAATGCTTTTCCTTATTTTCATGTCATCCACATCTAATGTTCTTAAGAAATTAGAAAAACTCCGAAAAATTTGAGTGATACCGTGATTTTCATACAAAAGTGTGGGCAAACTAACTTAAGACATTTTTCATCAAGAAATACATTGTTTTCTATCTTTCTCTTTAATACAGGAATGGAAACCTTTCTGAATCATCCACAATCTCTGGTACTTCATCAGTGGATCTCAAAGGTCAGGAATAATAATTTATATTCTTAAAATGAAATAGCTAAGAGGAGATTATTTTGCTTCTTTGGCTCAATTAAATTTTTGCCTTCTCACACAGATTGACTGGTAGATCTAAAAATATATTAAAATATATTTGATGGATTGATATAAGGATAACCTTGTGCTTTTACTAAAATCAAGTAATCTATTTTGCTTAATTCAAGCAACCTCAAAAAAAAAATAATTGAAAACCCGAAAAGAAACCCCCCTCTATGCCCTTTGACTTGCCTATGTTCTAAAAATATTCTAACGGTATCATATGAGACTAAAATCCATAATGACTTAAAATTGAAAATCAAGCAAAAGACCATAGGGAGGAATCATGCATGGGAAAAGAAATAAAAAGCCTAACTTCAGGAAGGAGAAATGGTCTCTCACTTATGAGAGATTAAATATAATGACAGAGCTGCCAACTGTACATAAAAATTGAGTAGTTGTGAAATATTGTCCAACACGGGTTAGGCCTATTTACAGTACAGTTGAACCCGGTTAAACTGAAACTGTATAAAAAAACCAGAATTTTTTCTATATAAATTAACTGGTTAATCTGAAAGTAAGCCTGCTTATACTGAACTATTTTTTGGCTGGTTGAGAACAGAAATCCTTGGTCAAAAGTCAAATCGGACACCAGCCACAAAGGAAAAAAATACAAAAATGAAAGACCGAAAGAAAACGAAATAAAAAACCATTATAATTACACAGGGAATGGCTGTCCCAAGTTCTCATACAAAATGGCTGATGCAATGTTTCCTTTTCATTGACATGAATAATTCCCAAAACACCATTATAGCATACTAAAATACCTCTACACAGCAATGTGGCGTAATTATCAGTTATACTGAAATTCCGGTATACTGAAATTTTTAGACATTTTTTTGGATTTTCAGAATAAACGGGTTTAACTGTATTGAAATTAGACTTCTATTGCAAAAATAAATGTGAAAATATCAAATGATGGCAATAACGGTAGAACATCGCGTAAATGTTTACATACAGATGTTTTCCATTATTGATGATGGATAAATTAAATTATCACTGTAATGTTATTGAAGAATTTGTGTAGATTTAGACAATTGAAGATCAGTTTTTGGGATTCCTTTTTTTCTCTCCAAGATTTTGTTACACAACCAAATGTAAAAAGTTAGCATGCCTTAATTGGGGCAATATGCGGTAGAACCTGGCAATATCCCAATCCTTTTTTTATGCTTTTTTTAAATCAGTTGATTAGCGTGATTTAGTTTGTACATGATGATATGCATGTAAATATAGCCCATCTAACCCCTCCTCCCCCCTCCCAAGTTAAGCAATTGTATGTTTTTTTTCCAATGATTGTACGCTTTTTTATGGATCAGGATTTGCTGTTCTGTAATGATGAAGATAAATAATAATAATGATAATAATAATAAATCTCTTTTATGTAGCGCACTTTCATGGTAAGTCCATGTTTAGTGTACTTTACAAAGAACAGACCAAAGGGATTAAAATCATACAAATACACACATAAAAAAAGTACATATAGATAGTATACGTAATGACATATAGCAATCCATAATAAAAAAGATGAATTTAGATAAAAATTTTCTAATATCATTCACTGAACAGACCGAATTTCAGCATTCTCTTCAAAATTATATCAATGGAACTTGCTTTTCTGATATTCCTTGGAAGATGTTCCATAGTTTAGGATCTTAATAGTAAAAAGAATGTCCTGATGTAATTTTCTTCATTGGCATAAAAAGGACAGTTTTATCAGCAAATGATCTTAATTTTTTCACTGGTTCATCGTTGAAGTTAGAGAATTAAAGGCGCTAGATTGTGCAAACATTTATATCATATTAGACAAAGCCTATTAGTTATTCTCTTGTTGACAGGAAGGCAATACAAGTCTTTTAGAGCTGAATTTTTATGTTCTCATTTCTTAAATCTCATAATAAGATTAGTTGCACTATTCTGAACTAGCAGCAAGTGGTTTACACGTTTTTTAGGAGTGTGCCTATCAGGGATTACAATAATCTAGTTTTGATAAAATTGATGATGACATGAGGGTCTTGATCACATTTTCATTCAAATAATTTCTGTTAGACATTTTTCCATTAAATATATTATTTATTGAAAATTAATTATGATTTATGCCATAAAACAAGAGCTGAAAAAATATGATGGAAATTGAATTTACCAAGACTCATGTTTTTCACAACTCACATTCACTCATGCTTTTCATAGCTCACATTCACTCATGTTTTTCATAGCTCACATTCACTCATGTTTTTCATAGCTCACATTCACTCATGTTTTTCATAGCTCATATTCACTCATGCTTTTCATAGCTCATATTCACTCATGTTTTTCACAGCTCACATTTACTCATGCTTTTTTTCATAGCTCACATTCACTCATGCTTTGAAAGGAAAAATGACATATACCAATACTCTAAAAATAGGGAAAGCTTGTACATTGTTTCTTAAGTGGAGTTTTGGAGAACTCTGAAACTGATCTAAAAATTTCTCTTGACTTACACTTTTATTATATAAATGATTTAATTTAGAATTTGATCCAAACTTGATTGCAATCACTCAATGACCTTTGAATATTCATGTTTCTTGTCATGCAGCCAGTCCACAAAACATTGATACAGAAATTGCCCGCAGTCTGTTAGATCTTTCCCAGTCACATAAAGCAGAATCACAGGAGATTGTGGATGATAATGCTAAGGAACATGGTAGGTTGATTGTAAAAACAACATTGCTTTTTCATACTTTTCCAGGATTTTGATCATATTTGAAATAGAAGTGATGGCAAAAGAAAGAAAGGTTTACCATATTATTGAATTGCATGATACGGGATCACAGCTAAATCAAGTATTAAAAACGTGATCATGTGTTAGCAGATCATCATAAAGAGAAAGAAATCTGTGCGCTTATCAAATGATATTTTAACTTTAATTTACTCTCTGTAATAACATTGACTAATTCTTGAACAGTATGGCATTTTGGTTCTTTGAACAAGTCTCATATCTAATTTGAATGACTACATCGAAATTGTTCACGGCATCACTTGACATTTTATATCCTGAGATAACCTTGATCATGGTGGACTAGCTGAGAAAATCAAAGAAGCAAATTCAATAGATCATAGAAAATGATACTCATCCTCTGTTTTTTCATTTCAGCCCTCCACAGACATCTTCAAGGCCTCATCTCACGTCTGTTTGCAGAGAAGAAACCTTTAGCAGGATTAGACCTTGGTCATGATACCTCCATGAGGCCACAACCACTGATGACACCACAGAGTCCGTCAATGCCTGGACCATCTGGAGATGCTTTGGTAAGTCTGGATTGTACTTCAATTTGAAGTATGTTAATATCAATCGCTTTGTTGCTTACTCAAAAAATTTAGGAAAAGTGCATGTAGGATTTAGCATTTCTCTATCCATATTTCCATCTCGATGCTGTGATATTCATTAGTAAGATATAAGTAATATATTTTTGTTTGTCGTATTGTAGGAAAATCGGTCAGCCTTATTTGTTATTGAAGTCAGAAAATTCACTTTATGAGACAATTTCAAAAAGCTGCCAATCATTGTCTTGTAACATAAACAATAATTAAAATTAAAATGATTTAGGTTTAAAAAAAATAAATTTATATTAGTTTTATTATTTATACTTGCAGGTTTCTACAAGTTTAGGTATCATGTCTATTAAGGAGTCACCAGCTATGTCATCCAGTCCAAGCAAAATCCCCCATCAGCGCCTAACCACCTCAGAGGCAATCCCAGTATCTGGCAGTAGTAACCTAAACCCAACTGAATGCCCAGTATCCCCCCAGCTGGTAGATAATGATAATAAGGGAGGGAGAAGGTCACCAGCTTCTCCACTGTCACAAGTTACAAGGCCTAACCAACTATCCCTTCACCAGTCAGCCCCTTTGATTCCCGTAAGTCAACATCAGCAGCAACAACAGCAACAACCCCAACGACATTCACCTCACAATGATCCAGACAGCAACCTTCCAAGCTCATCACTGATGGCTTTCTTACCGGCTTATGTTTCTTGGAGACAGCAAAATTCAGGAAATACTTCAAGAACGTCTAATCAAGGACCTATCATTGGTCAATTCATCCGTAAGGACCCTGTTCACACAAGTGCCCCCAATCCAGCTTTGACCCCCAGCCTTGTATTGGCAGGCCAGTCCCAGCCTTTCAATTTTAACATTCCATTTGTTGGTGCCAATACCCCTCACACCAGCACAAATTTCAACACTTCATTGGCAAACAGTGGGGAGAGATTCAGTTTGGAGGAAAAGACAGTTCCTGTCAAGTCTTGCATGCCAGATGAAATGGAATCATCATTATCTTGCCCATCCCCATCCATTTTAGAACTTCCACGCCATCTCCGCATCATTCCAAACATCACCATCACCTGTGCCTCCAGTGGCACTCCTAGTCCGATGACCGATTCTCCTTTTACCAGCTTTGCAGATGATGACGTCATTTTACCTTCAGAACCATCTAACCCTGCCACATCAGAGGACGCTTCCATTTCCAATGTTGCTTCATCCACCTCTTCAGCTGCTGCTAATTCATCCGCAACAGTGTCTACAATGGTTTCCAACGAGAGCAAAATCGAACCACCTGTGATTACAACACCTGTCTCATCTACTCCATCCTTGGTCATGACAAGTGAGCCAACAGTTGCGTCAAGTTCTGATTATTCAAGGGTCTTAAATACCAGTAAGAGCAGTGCTGTAGAATTTTTACTGAAATCAAGCGCTACTCCTCTCATGGCCGTCAGTTCTGGGAAAAATATCCCATGCTCCTCTGAAGAAATTGAAAGCCACAAAATTTCACCGCAGACAGCAGAGGAGGAAGGAAGAGTATCATCTGCCATTGTTGGAAGGAGGCGTCGATTAAGTTCAGGAAAGCCACGATTTTTAAAACGTCAGAGATCCATGGAAGATGACACCATGCACCCATCCTCTGATGGCAATCTTGACCATCTGAAAAATCCTGTCTCATTTGCCCAACCTATGGTCCAAGGTAGGGGACAAGGTTTTGTTTCCCAATCAGATTTTCCACTATCTTCCCGGAACATGAAATCTAATATAGATTCATCGCTAGTGTTAACAACTTCAGTATCAGCTTTCATCCCAGATGCTTCAGACAGTGCACTGAAATCCAAGAACACGTCTTGCGTATTTTGCAGTGAAAAGTTTTCAGATGAGGAAAGCTATATGACTCATCTCCGATCCAAGAAACACATCCTCAAGTTGGAGACACTTGGTATGCTGCCTTCAGGTACTTTTGATAAATTGCAACTAAGTGAAGAGAATGAGCAGAAGGTAAAGAAAGAAGAGATGGAGACACGAGATAAAGAGAGATTGGATCAGGAATATGAAATTGATATGAATTCAAGCAAAATGACGGAAGATATAGGGAATTCGAAAGCTAAGGGAGACCTCCTAGTGAAGGATGACAGTTTACAAGAAGATGGAAAAGTCGCTGAATTAATGATGCTATACGAAAAGCCTGCAAGTCTTCTGAGAAGATGTCTCAGCTCTGATGCTTCATCAAACCTAGGTCAGTGATCTTGAGTTACTGAAAATTAATAATTAAAAACATAAATTTGAATCGTCATTGTAGGTCAAAATTATAAATGTTGATATCCATGTTGAAACCATGTCAGGAAAATGACTCAAATTTTGCTGACCAGATCTATGATACAATAATCATTATCTTTATATACATTGAGTTAACATTGCTAATATTATAAGCATATAAGTTCAATAAAGGTAGATGCAAATAACTATGTTGGTAGAAGAAGAACCTGGATAATGTTAAAAGAAAATTTCTTTAAAAACCTGCAAACAAATCCTTATGGTTTTTAAATGTTTTGATTACAGACAGTACTTGTTTGAAGCGTCCTCCGTTGAAGCGGAAATATTCCCACCAGCCAGCGTCAGAGCAAGCCACCATTCTCATACCACATATCAACGATAATTTACGCATGTCCCTAGCCAAGAGAGCCCGCCTTAATCTGCCTACATCATCACAGGATTCAGACAGTGAAATGAGGAAAGAAATTGATGGCTCGGACCTAAAAATTGAAAATTTAGATGCCGAAGAAGTTAAAAACCAATCTCAATCTTTTCTTACTGACTCTATCTCTTCGGGCATTGGATTAGTTTCCTCAGTCTGGTCTTTATCTCAGGCCAAGTCATTACCTTCTTTGCCTTTGAAAACTTTGCCTTCGGTTTCTTCTTCTCCATTGCTGTCATCTGGCCATGGATCATCACCCAGCAATGAGGATAACAAAGATGATGAAGGTGTAGAAATACATCAGTGTGGGCTGTGTGAAATGAGCTTTACTGTTAAGGAACAACTCAAGGTAGGTGGCTTCTCCTTTCTTACTCATTCCTTCCAATTGCCTTGTAGTTGTAGACTCCATGGGGGAGCATAGATAGGCCAATCAGTAAATGAATGCTAATTCCCCCTGTCCCAAGTCACCATCGCCAATGAGCTTTATGTCTTCTCTTTCATATCTGCCTTCACTTCTCTTTTTTTCTATGTTGTGCACTATCTTTCTTTATTTTTTTATTCTAAATGTGACCTATGAGGTGTTATTTGTGTCTTTCTAGAAAACTGTATTCTCTCAATTATTAAAAGATGGAACCATTATGAGTAATTATAGAAATCCCTTGCTTTGAGAATGGTTTAACAGGCAGATGATTCATAAAAAGGTATCACCATTATAGCCCAATGATCATCAGAGGACCTTTTCAGTGTTAACAGAGACGTGTGTGTAGGCTAATACCCTTATGAAATATGAGCTAGTTATTTATGCTCTCAGAGAACTTTCTGAAGAACTTTTATCTTATAATCATTTCATTAATGATTAATCTCTTATAATCTTGCTCATAAGATCCATATTGTGTAAATATTATTTAAAATATTTGATTGGTATGAATGTTTAAATCAATAAGTGAATTATAATAGACATCAGTTATATGTATAATGATTTAGTACAAAATGTATGGTTTTATGGCTCTTTACATGCAAATGAATGCTTTTTTCCAGACCCATCTTCTAAGTCATGCTGAGCTTCGACCATTTGTATGTGAATTTTGTGATGCTGGATTCACAAATGAAAGGTCTCTGAGGACTCATCTTTTAACACATGAACAAGTAAGGCTGTAGTGTCTTCAACCATTTATGAAATTCTAGATCAGGTCAACTGATGGCAGGGTGTCCAGCAAAGTAGGAAAGTTGGATTTTGGTAGGATTTTATGGGCCTCATAGGATAAGTCAGATCTTGGTTGGATTTTTGGGGCCAAATAGGATAAGTCGGATTTTGGTCGGAAATGGGCCAGACGTCGGGAAAATCATAAACTGGTCAGAATTTAATCGAGGCCGGCCATTTATCGTAATTTTCAGGTTTATTAGTGCCGATAAGTTAGTCATATTGACGTCTCACTCGCTGGACAGAAGTTGCCTTGAGTACTTTTAAATGGTATTGAGGGTTGAATATGTATCGACTACTATTCTTTCCTTTGATATAGACACAGATTCAGAGTTACGACTACAATATTTGTGTTTCTGTCAAATGGCCTAGCAAAATCTTTTCCTGTTTCCAATTGAAATTATTTACATCGAAGATTTCAGGCGCCAGCGATCATGACGATATTATTTGTTATTTCCAACGGCATTGCTCCTGGACATATTTTTCTGCATCTGAATAACAAAATCTCAACGTTGTTGATCTGGATTCATCATTTTCTTTTCTGGACATGTGTTTGTAGATCTAGTCTATTTATGTTCTAGATCTAATCTAGATTCTTGATTTGCGATTATCTTACGTTTGGCTATTTTTCATTCATTGCTCCTGGACGTGTGTTTTTAGATCTAGAATCTAGATCTACATAAGATCTAACTAGAATCTAATCTAAATGTTCTTTGTTGTTTTCTTCATTCATTGCTTGTGGTCATACACATCTAGATCAGATCTAGACTTGATTCTAAATGTGTAAGACTGGTCATTTTCCTTTTGTGTAGTTTTTATTCATTACTCATGGACATGTGCATCTAGATCTAACTTTGTGATTTTCTTTGACCTTATTTATGGGAAGTGCTATTTTAATAGTGAATGGATTAAAGACGATAGATTTTCAAATTGGTTGCTTTCTGATTCTGATAACAGTAAGTTTTTTTGTAAACTCTGCAAACAAAAGTATATCATTAGATATTCTGGCATTAAAGGCACTTACTTACACATGAAATCAGTCACTGTTATTGAAGAACACATCTACTTTGACTTTTACTGCTAAAGTGCTGGATCTAGTGCTACGCCTAAAAATGTAGACTGAAAAAAGTGTAGATCTAGAAAACGAGAGAGACATAGATTGAGACAGTTCCTCTGCTTCACAATTGCCTAGTCAAAAGAAAATAGACTCCTTTTCATCCAAAGACCACACACTATTTCTTTGCTTGGAAGCGCCCGCACTTGTGATGTTATTTGCAGGTATATTTTTTGACTCTAACATTGCAAAAACTTTTAAGTGTTCGAGAACTAAACTCGGTTATTTGACATTTGGCATTGCTCTCCAGTCTTGAAAGACAGTTTGCTGGAGTCGATCAATTATGCTGCATGTTTTGTTCTCTTGTTTGATGAAAGAAGAAACAGATGGAGGTTCACGTCAGATTCGTGGACCGTGGTGGCATTGTTGAGACTAAATCTTTTGACTCATTCTTTTTAGGTCATGATAAAGCATCTGACATTTTGAAACATCTGTGGATTTCTTTAAATGTTGTTGGTAGCCATAAGCTTCCAAGCATTTTTCAATTCGTCTCAGAACAAAAAAAAGTTAGTTTCAAGACTCTTGTAGAATTTGAAGGCCATAGACTTCTTTCAGCAAAGCTTCACAGTTTTTTGTTTATTGCAAAGATTCTTCAACCTGTTCTTTTAAAACACCAGAGAAATGAGTCCCCTGCCCCTGACCCCATTCATTTTTGGTGATTTATATGGCCTTGTAAGAAGACTCTATTCCTTAATTTTGAATTCAGACTATGTGTCCAAATTTGAAATCTATACATGTGCTGACTTACCTCATCCACTGAGGAGTGTCGTTTCATGAAGCACAATAAAATTGATGTGGGTTTCCAAGCTGAAAGGATCTCGGAAAAGGAAAAGAAAAAAGTCTCTGATTATGGGATAATGGATTTCCGCATGCCATTCAAGAAATTTGTCTGCTCTTGTGTCACAAAATTACTAACAGAAACACTGTTGGCCTACAAAACAGCTCAAGATCTATCATGCAACTATAACAACTGACACCATGCCAATGTTCAAGTCTCTTTAGCTGAGTAGATGTAACTAACAGGATCACTGAAGAACTGGTGGATGATGTCAATATACCAGTATGAAAAGTTGTTACCAGAATTGAAAAAGGCCATGTCATTTTGTTCTTCATCTGTGAGGCTAGATGAGTTCTACAAAGAAATTGGTGGACTGAAAGAAATGAAAAAAGAAAGATGGTCAATTTGGTATTGATTTTGAGCCATGGCAATGCTGATGTAGAGAGGATTCAGCACTAATCAAGAGGTGACGGTTGAAAACCTTGTGGCCAGAAGGTTGGTGTGCCAATATGCAAAGGACAGTGGTAAAGATATTGTCATTACCAAAAATAGGATTGCCTCTTGTAGCAAATCTTGGCACAAATACAATCTGGCTTTAGAGACAAATACAATCTGGCTTTAGAGACAAATGCAATCTGGCTTTAGAGACAAATACAATCTGGCTTTAGAGACAAATGCAATCTGGCTTTAGAGGAGAAAAAGAAAGCGGCAAGCTTTGAATTTGAATGTGAATTTTAAAAATAGGAAATTGGAAAAGTTGGAAGAGATCAGATACAAAAAACCCCAAAGGCTGGAGCTTGACATTCAGGGTCTAATCTGTGGTGCTGATGATTTCATAGAAAGGGCTGAAAATGCACCCCTTAAGGCAGCTTAAGTGAGGAGCAATGCCTTGAGCAGAGAGTCCAAGAGCAAAAAGGAGACTCTGGAAAATCTGTCCTCAGAGGTCCTGAGGAAAGAGGAGGAGATTAAGTCGTTGTGAAAGAAGCAGTGTTATTAGTTGTATAAAGTACAAATGTATATTATAAAAGACAATGTATTCATATGATTGGAAATTTTGTCGTGGATTCTGTTCACATTTCTAATGCACAGTCACTTCCAGGACAGGATCCGAACTCATTCATGATTACATGGTAAGTGGATGAAAATTATAAATGACTGTATATGATATGAGTTAAATTTAAATAATATGTATTCATGATAAAACGGGGACTGCATAAAGAGCGATGATTATTGGTAGGATTTTTTTGGGTGCTGGTAGGATTTTTATTGGTCACTTTTCCCTGGACACCCTGTTAGTGTTACAGTAAACACCAAAGAATGTTCTTGTTGTACGCCTTTGTACCTACAAAATTGCAATAAACAATATTATTAAGCTTGGACCCTCACTAAGAACCTATAGTGTTGATGAAGCTGGTCGTGTTTATTATTCATTTCAATGTTTTCCTTACTCTTCAGGCAAACCTTCAAGTGAACTTGGTACGCCAATTCAGCGTCAAGTGCCCAAGGGCCTTTCATCTCCCTTTCCCTCTTCCAACGGGCCAAAGATTGTCCACCATCGTCCATCCCCCACCTCTTTGGTGGGCACCCATCAGAAAATCTCCTTTCCCATCCTAACTCCGCTACAGAAGAAGCAACTGCAGCAGCAAAAGGACGATGGCAAGAGGATCGTGCTTCAGATCAAAGACGGCAACTCCACAACAATGGAGAAGTCGCCAGATGGAAAGTCAAAGGTGGTCAACGGGAATGTCAGTAAATTTACATGGCACTCCACGTCTGGCCTTGTCCCTTATAATGACGACTCCGACTCAGAACAGGATGGCAATGGAGTTACTAACCAAGATCACCCCATTCAGGCCTCTGGAGACAATACCCCAACGGTGCCTAGCGCCTCAAAACTTGGCCCTCCATCTACGAACGGCTCTGGGAGTCACTCCTCAAACAGGGATGCCAATGTTGGCTCAACCAATAAACAACATCAGCAGCAACAGCAGCAGCAGCATTTTTCTCCTTTTGTATTCAAAGACGATTCTTCAAAATCATCAACATCAAAATCTACCTCTCACCAATCCTCCGACAAAGAGAACAGGAAGTTTCTAATCAACGGTTCTACTTCCCCCACCCACCACCTCAAAGGTTCGGCAACTTCCTACTCCAAGTTGAAGCCTGAAGAAAAAATGTCAACACCGAAGCAAAGCCTGTCAGCATTGGAACTCCCCACCAGTGCAGTGCTTTCCGGAAAAGTGAAGTCAGCCTCAGGTAGTTGGTCCGTACAGACACAAGAAGGTGCTCCCAGTCCCAGGGGGTCTTGTTCCAGTACCAATAGTGTCAACTCCACGTCAGAATGGAATGTAGAATCCAAAGGCTCAGGTTTGTTTAAGTTTATATCTTCATGGCTGGGTTCAAAACATTATTTAGCCTACTTTCTAGGTGTTTAAAAGAACAAGAATACATAACTATCTCAACTAGAAATATAGACAAAACGAGATACAGTCGACGTTTTGGTTGAAGAACTTTTGTCAAGATAAACGAACAAACAAAGAATTACAATTCAAGATGAAATCAGATACAGATAACTTAGACTGATGATGTTTATCTTATTTCATTTAGATTTAGTAATTCTTTCTTTCTTTGTTTATCTTGACATAGGTTCTTCAACGGAATCGTAGACCGTATCTTGTTCTGTCTATTTCTAGTTAAGAGTTTAAAAAAAAAAAAAAAAAAAGTCTTGTTCCTTTATTCTATTAATACTCACCTGTGGCTTTACATTTATGTTTCTAGGTGGTTAGCGTTGGTATTGGGAGTTTTTTAGGATGTTCCTTATTCTAGCTGTCAAAGCTATGTTATATTGAAGTCCCTGTCTTGGAACCTATGGAGAAGGCTGCTGGGTTTCATGGCTGTCCCCCTCACCTTTTCTCAGGTACCAGGCCTGTTCTCGTGATGGTTCCAGAGGTCAAAGGTCAATAGGTTTCCAAAGTCAGAACTGTTAAATCTGTGACTACCAAGAGAAAAACAAAATGTCTGAAGCTTTCATTTTGATCACATCTCTTTTATAATCAATATGGAGACCGGCCACATAGGATGACTAATGGTAGTTTTCAAATGTTTAACGTAACCAGTTAGAGCAGCCGTTGGTATTCAGATAGTTATCATAGCTGCCATCCAGTAGGATGAAATAATTCTGAGTACCGTTTAACCAATTTAGAATCGAAGGCAATTGAAAATTTGATTTATGATATTACCAGGTGTAGAATTCTTATTCATTGACTTCATCACATTTCTTTTGTTTGAAATTGCTATGATGAAGAAAAATCATAATTAATTTACTTTGGTTTTTTCCTAGTATAGGCAGTGTATGTTCTCATATAATATGCACCTCTGTGTTATGCACAGATTTGGGGAATTTTATAATGAAAAGGGCCTGCCAAAGACTCCTTGTAATTACAGGAGTTTGGTTCTTGGACAAATAGCCATTTTTTGACTTTTTGAAATGTAATTAATTTTAAATGATGTTTCCGTTTGATGTAAAGCTTGTATTTGACATGTATTTATGGCAATCATTGGTCGCTGCTTGCTTTCCCCTGACGAGATCTTGAAATTGTGCTGGCATGGAGATCATAAGAAAGGATCGCAATGCAGTGTCCTTGCTTGATTTCAATATCGAAATCGTGGAAGCCAGCTTTTTTTTCTGTTAATGTTGCTCATTTTTTATTTTTGATTGAAAATGTGGTTCTATTTATAAGCATTTTTCATTGTCAAGGAATGTACCTTTGCTGCATTTGATAATGATTTTAAAATTAATATTGATTATTATTATTATTATTATTATTATTATTATTATTATTATTATTATTATTATTATTGTTATTATTATTATTATT
>JASKDV010204251.1:0-10687 GCA_032466395.1 Aegires albopunctatus
CTCTCTCTCTCTCTCTCTCTCTCTCTCTCTCTCTCTCTCACACACACACACACACACACACACACACACACACACGCTTGCGCGCGCGCACAGGAACATAAAATTATAAACACTAACAGATATTTTCGTTCAAGGCAGTTTTGAAATCACTACTTATGCGGTGTGTTTTTTATATTAATCTATTTTCGAGTTTCCCTGTTTACTACCAAAATAGTTATTCTATTGATTAAGTCAATGAGATCTTCCAGAGCAATGACAAGTTCTTACGTCACATTTTTCTAGAATGTAAACCAGGTCAGCTCGATCATGTTCTTACTGACAGTGACACATTCAGATTTCTTTCAGGCAGGAGATCGACTCCGAACACCTATAAGACTCGAGCCAGACAGAGCTAGTCGTTCGCTATTCGCCATTCTGACGTCATTTGCTTTCTCTAATGTCCTTTATTTTCCTTTTTATTTTACATCAAAAGTATAATCACATCATGATTACTTGAAGCATTTGATTAAATCAAAAGAAAGCAGAATGTCGCGAACGACAAATGACGAACAGCTAATTTTGTCTCAAACCCTTAATAACTACCCTTGAAAGAGCTTATATGACAATTATTGTATTAATATAATCACGTCATTCAATCGATAATGTGACACGAGGAATGTGTCGAAATAGGTAGTGATCTCCCCTGTCTAATAGTTGTGGGTTGTTCCACGGTCGTGATTGTGCTGAGTAATAAAAAGAACCCCATCGAACTGTCAGTTATTTACTTGATGTATTGAAATGTATGTACAATAATATTTTATCAAGGACTTCTGTTGGATTGACATTAGCATCAGATGTTTTTATTAATAACCTACAAGCCACGAGTTCTACTATATGAATAACAGGGGCCTGTGGGACAAGGTAGAAATCAGCACATACGAATTGAAAGGTTAAAAATAATGGGCTAGACACCTGTTCATATGCAAATCAATGTATGACATGCATTATTTGCATATCTCCGAGAAAATGGGATTGACCAATCAATAGATTGGAAATGTGGATGGTGATACTACATATCATTTTGTACAACTAGTTGGCAAATCAAATGAAGGGAGTTTATCATTAAAGAAAATAAAGCGCCACAATTTTGTACGTAGAGGGGAACGTCAAGGCATTTTCATCTATAGAGTGGAATGTCATAATACCTCAGAAAAAGACTCTTCCTTTTTTTTTACCAACAAGTTAATCATTGAAATTATGTTTATTGGTTACTATAGGATTTGGGATACTCAAGAGAAGCATTAAGAAGTGTTACTAAAGAAATAGAGCATTTTATCCAAGATATAAGCTCTCTTTATGTCGTATTGCTGTAAATGTCATTTTAAAGAGAAGAATTGTGTGGCTGAAGTATTTTCTAATGGAGTCGTCATTTATTTCCAACACGTTTTAAATAAATAAAGGGAAATGGCGTTATGCTTAACATGGAAAGTTTACCGACCAAAACCCTATTGTCATTATGATATATTGCTCTTCATTTCTGAACCATATTTTCTCCCCATTGCCGTATTCTTCCCTCTACACTAGTGCTGTTTTATATCCTTCTTATTATACACTTCTATCTTGTCACTCTTTTCCCTTCATTTCTTTTCATGATTCAAATTCCATACTATGGGGCTCCGGCGGTCAATCGATATTTGTCACTGCAGTGACGAGGCCTGGGATAGCGACTATGTCATCAAGTGGAAGAGAAAGAAGAATAAAAAATACTCCTGTGTGTGAGTGCGCGCGCGCGTGCTTGTGTGCTTGAGTAGGGGGTGGGATGGTGAGGGTGGCAGCTGAAAAGGTTAGGAAACGATGAATGGAGGAATAAATTGAACAGGGAAAGAATGAGACAGACCCAGATCAAGGAGGGATGATTAGATGGAAATAGCAAAGAGACAGGATGAGGAATAAAAGGAAGGTGTGGAGAGATAGGAGGATGGCGACATTTTTATGGTATAGTGACCGACGAGAGCAACCGGAAGTAAGGGGAGATAAATAAGGAATCTTGAAATGTCTCTGGGCCCAGAAAAACGCAGAGATTTGAAAGTGGACAAAAATGGATATTTTCGGCGCTTGTTTATCCTTTTCCCTTTTTCGTTATTTGTTTAAATTTTATTTTTTATTTTTTATTCAAAACGTCACATTTTCATTAAAAGAGAGACGGGAACAAAGTTGAAAGCCAAAAATTGGTTTTGTTTCAGACTGTCGGATTGTCCTCACTGAATGGTCATGACACACGATTCAAAATTGTCTGACCATAGCCACTCTTACATCCACAATATCCAGTGGTCATCTCTAAAAATGGTGCACGGCTTATCCCCTTCATTGGAATAGGATGCTGGACGGGAAATGATGACCTGAGAAACAAGAGCTTGTTCACGAGACATGCTGACTTTTTTGTTTTTCTTTTCTTTTCTTTTCATTCTTTCTTTGTTTGTTTGTTTGTTTCTTTTTTTTTTCTTTATTATTTTCTTTTTTTTTTTTAATAGTATTATTTTCCCGCCACCCCCCTCAACAAGGCCGACGGCTAAGGACAGCCTGCATGAAAATTGAGAAATTTGCCACCATTGATTTCCTTTAAATTGTGATGTGGAGCGAAAGGCTGGAGCTGAGATTTGATGGGCCTTCGCGGGAGGGAAGGAGTTGGATGATGGGGATGCGGTAGTTAAGTTCACACAGAGATGTCTTTCATGATAGACGCTTTATCTTGCGTTATGTAGAACGGTAGTAAATTAGTCTTTCGTTGTTGTTGTTTTTTTTTTTATCGTGAGGTGTAATATTGTTTTCAATTTTAGTTATATATTCAACTCATCGTAATGCACGTGACTCGTCAATTCTTAGTATCTTAATTAAGGCCATTGTGTTTAAAACGCTTTCATCAATTTCTCTAAAATTTCGGACATCTAAATAGCTCTAACAATTTTGTGAAGAAAATAGGGAATGGACAGTTTCTCTTTTCGCTTTTATAAGGCAAAGATCAACTTTACTCTCTGTTGTCATTACACGCCTTCAGAAAACCGCAGCTACATTAGCAAAATGATTTCGATAATTTCCCGAAAATGGTGGATACAAAACGATATGTCCATTTTTTAAAAAGGAAGTAAATAAATACAATTAAAATGAAGCAAAAATAGACCCATCTGCCACGCCGCTGCATAAGTCGTAAAAATTAAATATTCAAAATTTGTATTGTTTTCATTAACTACATTCGTTCTTAGTATTTTCATAATTTATGATCTCTGAACTTTTAATAAGAAGTACCATTACACCATAGCTAGAGTTAAACAAACATGAAATATGATGAGAGTGAGACAAAATTATTAGATATTGGTGATTCGGTCCTGCCGGTATCCTTAGTTAGCGCATCGTTATACCCAACAGTGTTAAACTTATAGTATCAGATAATATCAAAGCCATCTGTCGTTGGTTATATGCGGTTCGTTGGGGCAATCTTTTGAAATGTGTAAGTGGTAATATCTGATATTTACTCGATACTTAAGCCTCTTTTGCGGTCCCTTGAAGATTTGTTATCTCTCATCCAATGCTCTTTGAAGACCACAATTTCGTAATTGCATTCCATCGACCCTGTATTTTTCTCCCTCGCTATTCTTTTACTAGTCACGATGAATCGGAAAAGTAGACATCGCACAATATTGTAGAAAGCAGTGGTCAAAAACGAATATTGCATTTTGTTCTAAATTAAAATTTTGGATGACCTATCTTTCTATAGTAAAAACTATACATTATGAGGTTTCTGTAAATGGAAATAATACAATGAGTGTCCTCTTGCTTTGTTACCATATCTTTCTTAATTCTATTCGTCTCTTTCTCAATTCTATTCGTCTCTTTCTCTCTCTCTCTCTCTCTCTCTCTCTCTCTCTCTCTCTCTCTCTCTCTCTCACACTCTCTCTCTCTCTCTCTCTCTCTCTCTCTCTCTCTCTCTCACCCACGCACTAACACGCACACACACGCACAGCTAAATACATCGAAATCTTGATCAAAGTGCATTTTACCCGCCCATTATATCTAACTTAGTAAAAGACTTAACCCCCCCCCCCCTCCCGCAATCCTACCATTATCGTCGTCGTCATTATCGCCATCATTAGGTTTGCCAGTATTCATACCATATGGATGTATGGCAATATATCATCTGAACCACTGAATTTTATTGACAGTGGCGGGGAAATAAAAACAAAGAAGTCGCAGTTTACGGTAAACAGTCACTTAGAAAAAAGCACTGAAATTACGATAGAGATTGAGGCTCTAAGTAAAAATAGTACAAAGCTTTAAATACTTCGGAGACATTCTGACAAAAGATAGTTCAAGTACAACCGAAATCTGCCCACGCATCACATTGACAACAGCAGCAATGGCAAATTGGGAAAATCTGGAAAAGCCAAATAAGACTACAATTCACTTGTCATTTCAATCCTCCTGTACGTTGTGAGGCCTGGACGCTCACAAAAGACACAGAGCTATGCGTCAGAGCTCTTGAAAGCAAGAGCTACAGGAGACTACCGGTGTTTCATATTATGGAAAGCAGAATAAATAGTAATAATGGATAAACTAAACACCAGAGCAGGAAGACAAGAGCTTATCTTAACCATAGTCAAACTAAGGATGGTTTGGTCATGACCCTCGACATGAGTCTGTGCAAAATAATCATGCAGCCAAATGTAGAAGGACAAAGGAAAATGTTGTTGGATAACATCAAAGAATGGACTTGCATGATGCTTTTCTAACTACTTGAGCTGGCCAGCGACAAAAGAACCTGGAGAACTCATGTTTACCGACTAATGATGACTCGTAGATCTAATCTAAATCAAATAATATCAATCGGAGAATCAACTTTACACACCCCAACAAAGCCATAAGAAAGAGAGATGGAGAGGCCTAGCCTTCGCCTGGCTACCAAAGAGACTATACTGTGGTATACTCTATGGGCCAGGGTTGCATGAGACACGATCGATAATCTATTTTTAGATCTTCGCAGCTAACAATAATAATTATTTGCTCTTCACTCACGCCAACTAGGCGATGCTGACTTAGTAGTAGTAGTAGGCTAGCTTACTTGTTCCTTGTTCCGGGGATCGTGGAACTTTCACTATAGGCTGGTTCGTTATTTCAGTCGCGAACAACGAAGAAAAAAAAAGGTTAGTGGGCAAGAACACATGTTTGATAAAGCCGTCAGTTCGTTACAGGCGCATAAAATATATTAAAATAAAGAGGAAAAAAATGGGGCACAGATAATGGTTCGCTATTTACATCAATTCGCTTCAAGCGTGTTCCTTACAAGTGTGTTCTACTGTAATTATTGTCCCTGCGCAAGGGAAAAAAATCGATGCCGAAACGGGTCTCGAACTTGCACCTTCCAGGAAACAATACAATGCTTTATCCAATCGACCATATTCTCTTCCCGTCTACTCCCATGTATTCACCATCATGGAAAGCTCAGTCGCAACAACCACCCACAAAGTCTTCCGTGGGCTTTCCTTACTTTGTTGGTAGGACATTTTCACCAACAGGCAAGTCGATGAGTGAGTGGCCACCCTCTTGAATGGTAGGACTTTGATTAGCCTAATTGGAGTTGATGCCTGTCTCTGATGACACACACCAGATGGGCCCGTAGTACTGTTAGCGCTGGACACAGCAGTTTCATATCTGGTCTGGTGGCCTGTTTAAATTAGAATGAACCAGATCGAATGCAACCGTTAATTTCTTATTGTATTATCTTAGTTGTAAGCTGAGTCTCTCTTCTAGGATCGTAGCAAGATGCGATCTGTAACAGTAGTTGTTAGCAAGAGTAAACTGATTGAGGCATGTTTGTTTACGACTGCCTGCCCGACTTTATTCATGTAATGCATAATGTATGTAGATCTAGTAGATGAAGGACCCCGCGCATAAAGTGAGAATTTTTTTTGTATATTATGAAAGGCAGAAAAAGGTTTTAAATCCTAATAAATTGTGAATAATATCAACGAAAGAATTCTTAAAATATATAATTACTAATTATCGGATCAAATTACATTGTTTTAAGGGCCCAACTGCAATTCTACACGCTGTTTACGATCTTCACTGAAAGTTTCAGCCAAAATGGTTGAGAAATAAAACCGTAGACAACCACGCAGGAAAAGATTGTAAACGCATATCATTTATTATTATTACAATTGTACATTATTTATAAAAAGTGGGGGAAAAGGGGAGGGGTAGGAGGTGGGGGTTCATCAGTTTGCTATGTCTATTTATCATCATTCTGTTCTAGCTAAATCCTTGGTGGGAGGTTGTCTATGGAACGTTTCTGCGGAACTCAATCCATATGTCAGTCTTCCTGCTAGTGTTGTTGTTCATCCAATTCTCAATGTCATGTACCCATCTTTTTGTTGGTCATCATCACGCTCTCCCGCATTCCACTTTATTTTCTATAGATTGATACAATAGGATTGCATGGTGTGTTCAAAGTACTTAATTTAAGTCTTATAATAATTTTTACGACGGGTGTAGATTTAATGCCAATTCTTGCCGTTGGTACTTCTTTACATTTTGTTTCCATTGTCCGTTAGACTTTTAATAAAATTTAGAATGTGTGTCGGAGGCGAAGATGAATAATAATTAACTGTTGCTCGTAGTCATACATAATATTAGCAAAACAAAGCTTTATAGCTTGATCATTATTCACTCCAATTTATCAAATAATATCAATCAATCGATCCATCAGAGGTAGGGCGAAAAGAATTTCATGTTTATTACTTGTAATCGGCTAATTCAGAATTAAAGATCCGGCGCAGAATTGGAAATCGATTTCAGGTCAATATTGCAACCAAAGCTTATCTCATATCTGATAGTGATATTCATACCAAAGAGGATTTTAGACCCGGTGCAATTAACCGTCCAAAGCCCCTTGCAGTCTTATTGCACACTAGAACTTATGTAGGCCTATTTATTCTCGTCGCATAGCCAGGCAATATGTTGAAATTCACTTAGATGTTATTGTATGCTAATCAGTTTTAGACATGTATCGGGAAATTGTATCCACGCAAGATCTAGTAGTAGTAGCTTGCGAATGCCCCTTGACCGCTCGTGCATATTTACCGATTCACGTCAAAAACTGTTTTAAAACATTCCCTAGTGATTTTATTTTGATATTACAATCAACCAAAAGATTTGTTGTCATTGGTATTTTTTTCAATAAGCTCAATAACAGTTACTACACCATACAAATTCCAAATATTACAAGAAACTCTAGGCCGAGGCCTACTAGACAAAGTCCATTACTTTGTTTACTGGTTTCTCTTGGTCTATTCTTATGTTAGTATAATATGGCCAAACAGTTTGCACCAAGCCTCCCGTATTTGATCTTAGATGTGTGTTTCATTGCATTTACTGTATAATGATTTATTTGGGATTATTACAGGGTATTTACAGGGTATTTTGTTGATGAGTAGTCTTTTGGGTGGATTTCGGAGGCATGCGTTTAATTTTTCTTCTCCAAATTTTGTTAAAGTCCAAGTTCCGCAGTTACAAAGTAAGATGGATTTGACTAGTGTTTTTAGAGCATCAATTCTTTCTTTTTTTTATTATTCTTTTTTTTTTAGATTCTTATCCACATTTCTGTCAGTTTATTGAAAGCGATTCTTGCTAATTGTATGCGTTGTCAAGCTGCAATGTCGTCTGTGTCTCCTAGCAAGGATCAAACTTATTACCAGTACATGTATATTGTTTCCCATTCTTTATTTTGCCTGTGAAGGGTTGTAAGCTCAGTTTTGTCAACATTAACGATCGAATTGTATTTCTCAAGGTTCTTTTGAATATCGTTGACATCCACGTCCAATGTTGATGAAGTCTACATCTTCGTCGTATATAACTTCTGGGGGATCGTTCTTTTGATCCTATTATTGGCCATTTTCTGACCTTTCGACTTCTCTCAGCCTTGTGGTATTCCGATATTACCGAGAAAAGACTTTTCGATGTCGGCACTCTTAATTTGTATCAACATTTCAGTGTTACTTATTAATAAGAATCGTATTATTCGTAATTTCTCTTTGTTAAGTATTTTTTCTAGTACTGTTTAAAATACATCTATATTTACAGTATTGAAAGTTGCACACATTCTTTTCCTATGATTTTCGCTTTTAAATTTGATATTTTGATCTTTGCTGTGATCCATTTCTGTGTCCATACCACGTCCCATGTTTTGCGATCTGGTCTAAAGGCGCTTTGACTGCCTGAGAGATATTATCCCACTGAGGGTCTAATTTTATTTAGTACTATAAGAGACAACGCTTTTCTTATGATGTTCAAAAGAGTGATTGGCCTCGAAGTTTCTTGTGGTCCTTTTGCTTTCAGGTTTTTGCAGTTATTGATATTATTAATATTGATATTTCTACAGGTTTCTTTATTAAAAATGCATGGCTTTCATCAATAAATGAATAAAAAAATAAATAAATACAAATGAGACCGAAATAAGACCGACTACTGCACCTGGAGATACCAATACAGAATTTTGACTCAAGGCTTCATTGTTGATTAGAACATAAGAATCAATTACGATTAGAATTACCGTCCTGTTTGATATTCTTGCACTGCGCATGCGCTTCACTATGTCTTTTTTTTTCAAAATTAATTTCTTTCAGGCTCATGATAATGATGATAATAATAATAATAATAATAATAATAATAATAATAATAATAATAATGATAATAATAATAATAATAATAATAATAATGATGATGATGATGATGATGATGATGATGATGACGATGATGACGACGACGACGATGATGATGATAATGATAATAGTTCAAACAAAATAATCGCCATCATCATCTTCATCATCAACGTCATCGTGGTGTTGTCATAATTCTGTATATGTTTGTGTACTGTCTGGTATAATGAAAAAAGCATAAACAAAAACATTTGGGTAGCCTAATAATTGTTTCTTCTTAGAAAAAGAAGATCGTAATGAACGTAAGGAAGCCATCATGAAATAAGTTCAGACAATGTCGACCGCCTATCACTTAGATTCTTTTTAGTTTAATCGGCCTATTTGATAGTACAGGGTGTCTGTTGAAAAAAGAGTACTCACTTTCAAAATACGATTGTTCAGTAAGCATTGAAGAGAATCAGTAAACCAGTGTGAAATGAAACAAAATTTTCTGAAGTTTTATTTGGTAAAGAATATGCATATTGTGAAATGGCTAGGAGCAACATAGGAAAAAAAAAAATATCGCCAGTACCGTACTCATTTAAAAAAAAAAAATTATATTCTACACACGTTTGTTTTAAGCGAAATGGTGGTATTACGTTAAACAAGCAGTACTTTAACGGTTTCCTGTGTTGTCGCAAATTAAAGGAAATATAATTTGTTTGCGTTGTTATCAGTGTCAGTTAAAAGCTAGTGAGTTGAGCTTTCTCTGGTACAAATTATATCCGTTTGTGTTGAGTCCTCTCCATGTTATTCAATATTATAAAAGTGTGTACGGTACTTTTTTATCAGACATACTGTACCTCTAAAATAGATAAATGCCTTGTATAGGAAATCGAATCAGGATCTTAGTATTAGGAATTGCACCACTGAAACTGACAATGGAAGTTGATTTATGAACAAAACACATTGTGCGTGTTGTATTTTGCGCAACTTAAAATAACAAAGGAAGTTGAAATAATTGTGATCATAGCGAGATGTTGTGGTTTTGAATAGCGCTACTGAAACTTACAAATATGATAATTATGATCTTAGCACATTATTTTCACTAAAAAACTGTAACTTGTATTGAAAGTCGATTTAAGATCTAAAAACATGATTTTGATATTAATTGTGCTTCTGAAACTGTAGTAGAGACTGTTAATGGTCTATGCCGTATTATGCGATATCATGCTTTTTAAATGACCCAAGTACGCCAAAAAACGCCATGACTTATCTTGTCTTTTCTTGACTTACTTTCTCTTCTTATTTATTGCCAAGCACATTACGTCGTGTTTGATACGTGTTTTTAACTCAGTGTTTTCCTGACAATTCATCAATCATTCAGAAAGTAGTACCACGAACTGTCTGATAGTAACGCTTTCAAGTAGCTTGTCATGGATCTACTTATTTACTTTTATCGTTGTTGTTGTTTGGTGGCTTGAAACCGATTTGTCTTGGCAACATTAATTATCACTACCATATAAAACTACGGAGATGTGACTTAATGGTTGTTTGTGTGTCGTTATTGTATTTTTCTCATTGTTAAACGAACAATATTTGGAGTGAGGCATTCACACGCTCACATACACACACACACACACGCGCGAGCGTTCGGAGAGATAGATATTTGAAGAGAGAGAAAGAGAGAGAGGGAGAGAGAGAGAGAGAGAGAGAGAGAGAGAGAGAGAGAGAGAGAGAGAGAGAGAGAGAGAGAGTCAAAATGACAATGTATGATCATTTGGCGCCCAAAACGATGAATTTGTGTCTCGCACTGTATGACGTATCGTTTAATGACGTCTTTTTGAATACTGTCTACCAGACTTTTTCCCGCATGTTACGTACTTGCGAAGTCATTAATCTCGTACGTCTCTTATGATTACAGGAGAGGGGATTTTGACCAATTAATCAATAAACTTCAAAAGATAAGACAAGAAAATAAGAACAAAGAAAAGAAAACAAAGGGGGGGGGGGGGGGGGGCCAA
>JASKDV010204273.1:0-10687 GCA_032466395.1 Aegires albopunctatus
CTCTCTCTCTCTCTCTCTCTCTCTCTCTCTCTCTCTCTCTCTCTCTCTCTCTCTCTCTCTCTCTCTCTCTCGTTGCACTCATTTTAAGAAAAATATATCTTCAATTACGAATCATCAAAAGACTTTTTTTCTCACTGAACATAATGGAGTCGCCGATACTCAATATATATTATCATATTAATGAATAAATGTCAAGTTGACCGACAGGTAAAGAGATGGTGACTAAAGCGTTTACAGCAATGTTCACAATTTGAATTAAACGGGGCTCTATTTATAGTGGTGAAAACATAGTAAAAAAAACACATTTTAAAGACGATGTGGGTGTTTGCCGAAGGACCTGACGACATTATACACCGCAATATCAAGACACTGAGAGGTATAGACTGGTGACCATAGATCTATTACTGCTGGTGACTGAGACTCCCGGATTCAAGTGGATGAAGATGTCAACAGAATAGCAGGTTTCTGGGTCAAGGCTCTCACATTTGAACTCTCTTGGCCTTAAAAGTCGGTCAAATTCATATATTATGGATAAAACCTGGAGTAAACAGGCTGATGTAATACACATATCTCCATGCGATTGTGACCGTATCTCGATCGCCACGTTGTGACCCGGCAGTGCTACTGAAAGCTAATATTAGCGATGTATAGATCTACACGAAAGTTGCGACAAAAACGTCGTGAGAATCAGAAATATTACTGTGGTTAGGACCGGGTTAGCTGCTGTGCACAAATACACCTGACCTAGTTAGCGAAAACACCGCTAGATAAAGTCTTGTTGCAACCAGTACCGAAACACTACCCTGACTGGGACCAAATTTTTAAAATAGTACTATCTTCCTTACGTGGGAACCTCATTAGCAATAGATAATATATATATATATATATATATTAATTTTATGTGTCTATACATTATCCTGTTTTAATGTTTCTATTATATTTTTGACCACGTGTTGGCAAAGAAATTATTCACCCCGAAGCAAGCCCAACCTACTTTCACTTTCAGTTTAGTGTAGGATCGTTGAAGCTTTGTTTCGCATTTTTTTCATTGCGTTTCTTTGATCATTGCAGGCAACATTGCAAAGGGGTCAGCTTGTTTATATTATTATGATACACGCGCATGTATCATTTAGCATCAGAGTCAGCATTACCGTAAAGTATAAATTTTAATATGACAGCAAGTATCAAACGGACAAATCAAAATAAGTCAAACAAATCGAGCAAGCATTGATCATCCAAAGTACATGTAGTTGAGACATTCAAATTCGGGTAAACAGCAGGTTAAATATGAAGTTAACAAACAACCATAGTCGAGAGATTGGTTTTCAGAGAGGTAAAAGACAATCGAAAATATCATGTTTTTTGTTTTGATTTGATTTTAGTGTGATATGGTGGTGGTGTACGTGCAAGTGAGTACTGAAATGTCGATTCTTCGGAATGTACCCCCAAAAAAACAGGAAAATAAAAAGTGCTTAGACTGGAATCTGTCAGAGCGAGTCGCTCAACATACACCATTCGTGACCTCATTCGCCATTTCGATGTTCAATAACGCATCAATGACTTTATGCTATGTGGATTGGACGTCATTAAAAGAAGTAGTTAAGAGTTATATTTCTCTTTTAGTGCACAAGGTTCATAAGGAAAATAAAGTGGCGAGTAACGAATATGTCCTGGATCAACACGTGCATTGTATGTCTAATGACTTTAAACAGTGGTTCTCAACCTGGGTTCTATCGAGGGTTCGGTGAGTCGGTCTCAAGGGTTCGGCGGAGCCTCCATTGCGGAGGTCAAGACAAGCCCGGCTCATTGTGTAAATTCGTGATGACACCCCCAAAGGGTTCGGTGAATGCGCATATATGAAACTGGAAGGTTCGGTACCTCAAAAAAGGCTAGGAACCACTGCTTTAAACTATTTGACTCAAGCTTAACTACATTGGTAAAATACGTCAACAAGCAAAAGGTTTGGATAGTCCCTTCATGATTATGTTTTAATTCATATGACTTAATGTTCACCGAATATCGCCGTCCTCTAAAACCGATTACAGTAGTGCATAATATGGTAATAAAGATAGGAAGAAGATTTATTGATTATTGATTTTGAAATACGGTTCACGAGTTCGGTAGCTTGAAAATGTGAGACTTTCTTAAACTTTTAAAATACAAAGATCCTGATACAAGCTATGTTCAATCGAAGTTTAATAAGTGGCACGTGAGGGTCATCAGAAACGCTATTCTATTGCCATAATGTAAAAGCTGTGTCACGTGTTAAGGTTTGAAGCATTAATTTTAAATTATATCGATAGTCTCCTGTCTAGCCATGACCAGTAATTTATCATTGCGATAAGACGCCTTTGAGTCTTTATCTAATTTTCAAATGGATTGAAGCAGGGGGTAATTTAATATGATCGACTCTGGATCATTGGATGAATAGGAACTCGACCTTTGCCCTTTACGAAATTTTATTTGAAAGACAAAGTCGGTCAGGGTTCGGATATCATTAACTTTAGTCACTCACTGACTTAGTATTCTATTAAATAAGAGCAGCAACGTAGACAATATGTATCTACCTGAGATTTTTTTCCCTACATGTGCTGGGCTTTGCACTGTCTACTAAAAATATGAAAGAAGGGAAGACAAAAATAAGAAAGTCAAACAATAAACGGTGATGCCCATTCCACACAAGAAGAGCAGGGTTTATTTGGGTGTAAAGTTCAAAAAGAATACTGAACTGAAAAGAAATAAAAGAAATTATAATCATATACTTATTCATTGAAATTATGTTTGGTGACGGAAGCACAGTTTACCATGTGCACTATTTTGCGCAATCTTTTTGAGAATCGTCCCACTATTAATATTGCTTGGTGTTTCGATTACAATACAGAACTAGGAATAAAAGGAAATTGACTAGTTGTTGTAACTAGGTCCTATCGAATTATAATAATATAATTTTATTACATTTTTTTATCAATTTTCTCATTACATTTACATGTATGGGATAACCGGCATTATCGATATTACGAATATAACATGTTTTACATTACATAATGTATGAGATAACCGGCATTATCGATATTACGAATATAACATGTTTTACATGTACTATCATCATATCTACTTCTAAAAATAAACCAGCAGGTAATAAACCACTTTTCAGACAGAGGTCGACCTTGAGATTGAGGACGGTGACAGACTGCATGATTTCTGTCACGAACACGCCTTTGTTGCACTAAGTTTCTTTTTGATCTTTACCCATCACTTATGGCAAACAGTTATATTTATGAACTTACATATTATTATCAATGAGATAAATGGAAAAGCAAGATTTAAAAAATGCCTTTTAAGGTGAAGGTAATTACAGCTAGAATTACTTTGGGGGGAAAAAACATCGAAACAAAATAAGAAAGAAAAAGATCTGAAAAAACTCCGCCTGATCAGAACCATAGACCGAATGCCTCATTTAAAAAGGCTACACTTAAATGGAAATCAAAGGAGATGAGAGGTCTCTATTGAAAAGTAATGAATGTTTTAGTTTTGTGGTCGCTCCTCCTATGTATGATATATACTAGAGTTCCACATAATATAACCTAAAAGCCTTCTTGATCTTTCTCTCTAAAAGTAAAAGAGCAAAAAACAGTGTCATCGAATTGGCAGATTGGGAGTTGTTTTCGTATCTCATGAATTAATTATAGATACTTAACATTTCCGGAGATATCATTTGATAATTAGTATCTTTGTATAAAGGGCAATTAAAAAAACAACAACTCATTTTAGGTGAGAGGTAAAAAGTATTGGATCAAACCTCTTTCTGATAAAAAATACTTTATCAAACGAATCATACTTGGCATGTCAGTTAACCTTTATTTTCACAAGCATGAAAAATAGGTAGTAAATTACTGTGATAAGTTAGGTTTAAAAGAAAAGACATTCCACTTCACTTCTTAGCTTCACTGATTTTTATCACAATCAAGTTACTTCATTGTTTCCGTTGGTTTTGGGGTTTGTTTATTTTTTTTTTTGTTTTTTGTTATTATTTTGTATGATCTAGGGGGAAAAACTGGGGGGGGGGAGAAGGGGAGGGGTTGCCGATTTTTGTTTTTGTTTAAATTATTTGTGCATGTGTGAGTGCGTGCGTGTGTGTGTGTGTGTGTTTGGGGGGGAGGGGGGGCGTCAATGTAAATTGAAAACCAAATAATACTTTTTTATCAGATCGATCTCCCTTTGTTGAGTTTTTAACACTAGCACCAAGTTGAGGGAGAAAAAAAGAGTCAAGGAAAAGGAGTTAAATTCAATGGCAGCAGAATAGCAGAAGAGGAAATCGACTTTAACATGACGGTTCTGTGTTGGTTCCCATTAAAGCTAGGATTACGACACTACTTTAGTAACCCTCATGTCGAAATATAGCCAGATCAGATATGGAAGTAAAGACAGACTCCAATGGGCTCTTTGCTAATGGCACCAGACAAAATTCCCCAAGAGCTGAAAAACAAAAACGGAGAGTACTGACGCTGCAGTTAATAGCGTTCAAACTAACAATACCCAAGAACTTAGCACCCATTCACGTAATTGGACAAGAGTAGATCTATGAGGAATGGGGTAAAAGAGGATGGAAATAATCTTGTTGAAGCAGAGAGTATCATGGACGATCGATAGCTTGCGCTGAATACTTAATGAAACCGGGAGTAATAAACAAAATAACCGTCATGCCGTAGATGTTGGTACTTTTGTCGTTCATTAGTTCGACAATTACAACAACGTTCTAAATTGACAACAAATCTAATTAAACTACACTGTGTTTTGACATTGTTCTTGTCACAAATCCTTCCACTAATTGTTCATTATCATCACCAATAATATTTAATACAGAGCAATGAAAAGGCCGGTGATGTTATGACGACCTAGAGAAGAGACGTAGATAACAACTGAGATAACGGTCATGACTCCACCAATAACAAAATATAGCCTAGTTATACAGGCATGTAGTCAAGATAGGCTCAAGGCATCACAGACTAACACAGTTACTAATAGGTAGTGCTCGGCACAGAATTTATGCGATACATCAAAAGAGATTCCCCTTATGATTTATAAAGGTGAAGGTCTTTTGATACATCACATCGCATCAAGTACACGCAAACACTCACACATACACACACGCGCGCACGCTTATTTTTAGACCTGCCTATGTCAGGTGTAATCATCTGGAAATAACTACAATGAACGTTTAGTGAATTTAGTAGTCAAGTGACCCAGATCCAGTAGTGCAACCAGGTCACCAAGACCATAATCTAAGTTGATCAAAAATCAAAGCGTCATAGCCAAAGCTGTAAATGAGCGTTGGTGACAAAAAACAACAACATTAAAAGGAGAAAAAGCACTTCATCTTTCCCGCATTTTGCGCTTCTAGACAATTATCATTAAAATGGCAATAATTAAACCAATTAATGAATATTATGACAAAGATGATTCACGACGTCTTCGTCATGGTTTCCCAAGTCATAATATTATTATAACAAATAGAGGTTCCACTCTGACTATATAGAATTTGGATAATAAAGAAGAACAACCAAGCAGATAATTGTTGGTTAATTAATTATAACGATACTTTTGTTTTGACGTTGTGAGTTGAGGTCTGTGGTGAAGCAGATAGTCTAACCGGTTTATGAATTTAACGATATGTTTTATGTTGGAGTTGAGAGTAGAGGTCTGTAATGAAGCAGATAGTCTAACCGGTTTATGAATTTAACGATATATTTTATGTTGGAGTTGAGAGTAGAGGTCTGTAATGAAGCAGATAGTCTAACCGGTTTATGAATTCAACGATATGTTTTATGTTGGAGTTGAGGTCTGTGATGAAGCAGATAGTCTAACCGGTTTATGAATTTAACGATATTTTTATATTGGTGTTGTGAGTTGAGATCTGCACGGTGATCATGATAACATCAACCTATATGGTCTCAGAATTCATTCATCGTTAAACCATGATTTGCACATGATCTACACCGATGTCCTTTAATCATATATACACTTCTTCACATGCTATTTAAAAATCATTATTTACAACAAAAACGCGAAGGCCTACTCAAATCAGTGCCAAAATTCCGACAATGTCTACTCATAACCAATCATCCATTTATGTAACATCAAAGAGAGCCTTTCGCGCATTTACCGCGTGATTCGTCCTCATCATCCATGCAGACTGCAAGAACCACATTGTACGTCTTATTAAATGGCCAATCGAAATGCTCTCGCCCTCCGGGTACCGCAGCTGATATCGAAGTGTATTTAAGTTTGACCTTTCAACTGTTTAGGACTTGAGACAGAAGTCGGTGAGAATTTTCAAAAGTATAGCCTAAAAGGCTGCAGAGTCAATGCATGTCAAGTCCTTTCTCGCATTATTCTTACCAACTAACTACACGACGAATATTTGAAAACTGGTTTACGCTAGATGATAAGTGGGGCTCCCAACGGTTCCCTGCAGTAGTAGCAGAATAGTGTCTAGGAACGTGACAAATAAAAGTGAAGCCAAACATCGGTGATAAGCTGTGAGGAAGTGCAGTTTGATGGTGTACACTAATGTACAGGGATAGAGTGACATTTAACGTGGCCGGGTAGCCATTTAATAACCAATTCATAGGTGGGAACTCTCTACTATATTATATAGAAATCCATATTGTGTAGTACACTAATTTCTCATTTTATAATACGCAATAGAACAACGCATCATGCAATATTAATAATGTTAATCAAACAGATTTGTACAACGTACACTGGTAAGAAAGATGGGTTCAAATCTAATTGGCAAAGTACAAACATAGATTAGTTCAATTCTTAATCAAATTCTTGACCATGAGCACATAAACAAACAAAGAATACTCCAAGTTTATTTAAAATTGAGACGGTCCGTCGTTTAAGAGTAACATTGTGTGAGATGAGAGACAAGAGACCGTGGATGATAAAGGGATGAGCTGACGTTTTTCAATGATTGATTACAACAACATCAATGTCCTGTAATTCCCGTAGTCGTTGACAGTTGGGGTACATTGATGATTGTTCTGTTATCCACCATTTATTTCGAGCTTCAGCTTCTATGTTACTTTTTGAGTGTCTTCCCAGACCAATAGTTTTGTTGGTTAGCCATGATATCTTTGTTCTTCCTCGAGCTCTCTTTCCTGACCAATAGTTTTGTTGGTTAGCAATGTTATCTTCGAGCTCTCTTCCCTGACCAATAGTTTTGTGTTGGTTAGCAATGATATCTTTGTTCCTCTTCGAGCTTCCCGTCCCTCTCACTTGGCCATGCATGATTGATCGTGGGTGCAAGAATTCCTTGTTTTCTTGTGATATTAATCATGTTCAAACCATTAAAACTTCCTTCTGTTTGTAATTTCTTTTAGCAGTTCATATTCTGCTGCTAAGTTTTGGATCCATACTGTCATTACAATACAAGTCTACTCTATTTAAGTACTGGCAAACATCTACTACTTAAATCAGGGGTTCTTAAACTTTTTTTGACCGCTCTCCCTTTTGCAACCTTCACCACAAATCTCCCTCTACCCCCCCTCCCCCACCTTTTCCCGACCTATCCTTTCCTTCTCCTCGATTTTAGCCCTCCTATCCCCAGGGCAAAAATAAGTAAAGAAATTAATAAAATTGAACTTTTTTTTTTTTTACATTTTATGCACAGAAAAGGTGTGTATTTATTTATTTATTCTATTGTATCTTTTTATGTTTCCAAGTATATTCGATGAAAAATAAAAAGAAAGTGGGCATCGGTTTTGCATACAGTTTATAGATATAAAAATATTAGAAAAACTACGGAAAACTTGCTCAAGTGATCTCTTACTAGTAGGCCTTACCACACAATAGATACCTAGTAGTTAGTCTGTGGGCCTAACAAAAGAATGTGTGTTATTCAAATGAATCATAATTTATTAAAAACAGAAAAATAGCTCCAAAAACCGTCACCCCCAGTCTGCCAAAATGCTGCTTCAGATTAGTAACGAACAGTCTGTGATTGCCGCCTTAGATTGTCTTTGCTTTGATTTACTCAGATGTTGGGTTCAGTGAAATATTTCATTCTTCAATCAATGCATAATGCGTGAGATAGTCTATCACTTCCTTGTAGCGAGAATATTATTATGATTCGTCAGTTAAAGAATGTTCCTCCATCGATGAATAATTGCCCACAAAACGCGCTGTCGGGCCCTAATCAAACAAGATTGTCTTTTTCAACCAGATCTACTAAAGGTCTTTGAGGTGTGTCTTTTCCAAACTGTTCCGGTCAGTACTTGTATCAAACCAGGAATGTGATGGGAAGTTTGAGCTGCTGGAAGAAAGCGATTCTGGAGGTGGGAGATATTGCTAACAAGTGGCAGACGATTACTTCTAGGCCGGTCTGGTGTGGAACTACATCTGTTGATGATAACTAGCGTATGGGCGAGCAATAGTGGTGTTCCTGTGATCGTGGAATCGATCCTCAGCCATAGAACCCGGAGACCCAGAAGCATACATTAACAATTGGCAATGTATTACACTGCATTTCATTCAAACTCGGAATAGAAAACTAAAAACCTCTTCTAACTGACTAGAGCGAAATGCATACAGTTGACCATTCAATCATATGGACCAAGACTTGTTGTTCCATAGAAAGACAATTACTGAAGAATAAGCCTTTCCTGTTGATTACTCTGAAAGTTTCGATAATGTTCTGGCCAGAGTGACATATTCAATAAAAATTTTCACATGATTTTTCCCTTTCAGGATATTGCAATCGACATACGAGACAACAGTTACAATTAATTACATCTTTTTAGTAGTAGCTTTTATGGGTTATCAGAAATTGAACGCAGACCAGGAAGTGAGACAATTAATGAGCAACTTAATTGTCTCATCACATTGCTGGCGTAAAAAGTCGCATGATTTGATCAATGCTTTCTTCATATACCGATCTTGAAAGATTGTTCATTAACTACAATAGATGTCAAATAGCGAATTCTTACCATGAACGACTTTTTAAAAATTTTATTTTGAAATTCTCCTGTATACGATATTGCGCCATTGGTTTGTCTTGAAATGAAAGGCAGGGGAATTTTGCATGAAGATTTGGCCCTACAATATACTTTGCTTGGAATTAAAAATTCATCTCCCACGGTCCTTTAGTCGACAACATAGATGAGCCTGGAATTACTGCTTCCCATTGTTGAGGATTTACTTGGGGTTAGCATCAGATTTTAATGGTTTAATCAACGTTAGTTAGGCATAAAAAACCAAACAAATAATAAATAATGGAATGGAAGAGTCTACCCCATCCAAATCAATTGCCCGACCCTTCATGCTCCGCTTGGGCCCCTCCCCCCGGAACCCCACCACCCCCCCCCCCCCCCCCCCGGCAAAAAACGAAAAAGAGGGCACCATGAATATGAAATATTCGCTCGATATCCTTAAGTTGCTAGGATTAAATGAGTGGCAAGTCCTATCAGAGATGGACTATGAGCTAGGAGGTCCCATGTGTACATAAAAGCGTGTAAAAGAGCCCTTGGCTGTTTATAAGGCAAATCCTCAGATCACAAAAGACGCAGTGGAAATGGGTAAATTTAATACAACAACAACAATCTGGAATCGTCTTGGTCTTCGATAGAAGGTGGAATCAGAAAGGTTAAAGCAAATTGTCAATCCAAGATAGGGTCTGTCTAGGATTGCAGAACGATTCATTTAATTATCAAAATCTGAAACCACCCAACGACCAATTCCTACCAAAAACCTAAAACTAGTAATAGTCGTTGACATATAATATGGATCTTTACAAAAGTGTAAAAAAATCAATCTTAAACGTTAAGTTCATCAGAGTTATTCCGCTGGGCAAAATGTTATGAGAAAATCTAGATCAAATAACATTTAGGCTGAAAGATTAGATTTATAACTTTTTATTCTCAAGCCCATTGAATGGTGCTTTGCCCAGGATTAGATTTAACTTGGTGCACAAAAGACACATGCTTCAGGAGATGGACACGTTTTAGGGACCAAACACATTTCGGAATCCTACACAAATTATAAAGTAGAGAGGGTAAGCACACTGTTGTGCTTAAAAGTGACCAATATTAAAAAAAAAATATTTGAAAAATACAATTAGAATGTTGGACACAAAATACACTTTAAATCAACTCACCAGCTCATGACCAGTGTGACACTTGGCATTTTCAAGAGAGTGTCTGGCAACAAGTTTATCTCCTTCATGATGTTGGCCAGACGTACTGGAAGTTCTTTCTGTAGGAAGAGGTATGACTCTCTACTAGTGCCATCTTTGGAGCCTATATAACAGACGACAATAAAAAAAAAAGAGTAATATCACAACTCAGCCTCTTCTAGAAGCTTGTAAATGTAATTTAAAAACTATTCAAAAAAGAATCATCATCATTATTTACCAGTATTACAATTAATTATCATTCAATTATCATCACCAACATCACCAATCAGCGTCAACATCATTATCATGAATCATACATATATTCATCTTCATCACCCTAATTTTATTGCTGATTAACTCAGATTGCATCCACAATCAGTTGATTCATAATAAAACTGAATATGGACCCCATGATGGTAGAGCGGTTAAGCCATTGGACTCGCATGTGAAAGGTCCCGAGTTCGAATCTCATTGGAGACACCGTGTTTAACTCTTGGGCAAGGTTATTTA